>WYDF02280462.1:0-17171 GCA_009867245.2 Adranes taylori | reverse complement strand
TAATTAGCATAGGGTATAATCAATAACTAATATTTATCTTTGTACTTTGATCATAAAATAGATCTATCGTAAGTTACTCGATGACTGTCCCCTCATCTAAAATATTACTTACAATGCTAAACCTTTTACGTGGTCTAATTATTTTAACATATTCACCTAATTTATGAAGACTTAATGTAATGCCTAATCCTTTTACATCAACCTAAACAGGACCGTAGACAAATCTCCACGTTACAATATGACTTACACGATATTACTCTGATGCAACTTCTAAATAAAAAATGTATTTTGGTTTAATCATATATATATAATGAAAACAAAAAACATAGTGCAATAAGATCAAAATTAAAGATGGGTTAGAGTATAAAAGTCAAGAAATTGTTTTGTAATTGGTATCAAGTATACCGATTCAACTAAGTTTATTAAGTTTTATAATTTTTAAATTTTTGGAATTATTATTTTGTGGAATTATACCAATGATGATGAAAATGTGTTTAATTGAAGTTCATACTTATCCTTTTATTTACTAATTTATTTCACGCATTTATGTTAATTTTAACCCCCTCCCCCTCCCTCCCATTATTGTTAATATATTTGTATTTGAATAACTTCATATATAATTTACTGAAGCACTAATTTATTATACAAATTCAATAAATGTAAATTAGTTGTAGATAAATTTTGACCACATTACTTCTAGGGGAATCTGTTTTGTAATATAATAATAGAAATAACCAAATATAATCTTTTTTTTGAGACATTTTATTAACTATTCTAGGAATGTCTTTTTTTGTAGTCAGAGTTCATAGCGATGCACACATTGTATGTTCTAGCCATTTACACTCCAACGTGTTCGGAAATTTTCAATAAAAGCACTGTTTATGTTTTTTCACTGAAGCAATCATCTCATCTGTTTGCCTCTTTTGCCCATCTCTTCCACGCATGTAAATATCACAATTCTATTTCGTAATTCGATCATTTAGATGCCAATCTCATACGTATATTGAAGTAGGCGTATCAATACTATCCAAACGAACGGGCAGGTTATCATATATTGGGTCAACAGTCAGTGCCAAATGGCAAATATACATTTTTATATAACATTGAGTCAGTGTCTCCAAACAAAATATTGTTTTCCATTCTCTTACACATTTTGATAAAGTTTATTAATTTCATTTCAAATCATTCAGATGTTCATATTTGAACGAAACTGAATTAATGATATATCTTATTTATTAGTAATTCTACTGAAAATGGTTAAGAACGAAACATCTTTTACAGATCGTCACTTTTAGAATGTACGGATGTTACTGCTGAGCAGGATAAATTCTCGAAACGTCTGTTTACTGTTGAAGATGATTAGGATATCGTACAATCATTGGTTATGGTCAATGATGTGAAATGTAACGAGGTATGGCACATCTTGTAGAAAAAATTGTGATGAGTGATTGAATGGGTCTAATGAAGTCATGATGGAAGTAGATGGATGTCGTTTAATGTGTTTTAGTCCCTGTCGCCGAAGAAATACCTGAATGGGCGGCGAAGAGGTTCTTCGACGGGACACAGGCTAGACATATTCTTTTCCCGGAGTTGGAGGTAACGGAACATCGCCTGGACCTGCTGGATGAAGCGGCGATCCGGATGTCGGAGACGAATCTTCTGGTTATCTTGCTGATGGCACTGGCTCAGGTAGCTCAACTACCACAAGGCGCCATCTACCTCCGCGGGTGACGTAGTTTGACGGATAGCTCGGGAGTTATTTCCTTGTTTTTCTCATTGATGTTGTATAATTGGCGCTTCTCTGCCAACTTCTTCTGCAGCCCTTTCCTGTTCGTATTGAAAAAAAACGGTTAGGGTGGGGGTAAAGTACCATGAAGAAGATACGAGAAAAGGAAAGGATGTACGAAGATAATGAAAATCAAACGAGTCCGCAAAAGTTAATAATGCGTTGTGTAATACTTAGCTATTGATTTCGATCCTTGATTTTTAACTATCTGATGATGGTTTGTACTTGCTTACTTAATCACCTTTCCTTCTATCTTGCGGTCTTGGATTTTCACAAAGGAATGCCATTTGGTTCTATCTCGTGACAACACCATAGCCTCTCGCAGGTTACTACCGCGGGCTTTGATTGACGCCTTGATTTTGTTCCACTACTTGATACGAGGCCTGCCTCGGGATCTCTTGCTATTCACCCGCGCCTCCCACATCTGCGGTGGCATCTTGGTGTCGATCATTCGGTTGTGGTGGCCAAACTATCGCATTTGCCCAATCAGAGTTGATCGCAAAGAAGATTTTGCCAGCAACAGTTAGCCTCTGGTTGATCTCGAGACACATTCTTCCCTCTTCATTGATTGTGACACCCAGGTACTTGAAGTCTCAATTCCTGGCACCCAGGTAATTCATAGTCATTTTACTTTTCTCCATTTCTCTATTCCATAGGTTTAGTTTGTGTTTCAGTTGAGAGCCAGTTTTGACAAGGAGAGCGACAACATCATCGAATGCCATTTCTTACATTTGGACAGGCTGCATTTTCTAGTTGCCAACAGTGATTTTCTGGGTTTTTCGTTTTATGCTTTTAATGACATCATCCATGAGCAAGATGAAAAGCATCCATGGAAAGCATGAGCATGCATGAACAAGGTAGAGTGAGAGGCTGATTGTCTTAATTATGCGCTGGTGGTGAATTCCATCGATTTCTCCCCTGCCGTCCTCACATAGTTTTTGCAAGTATTGTAAGCTTTGAATAGCTTGGATCAGATTGTTTTTGATCCCACGCGCTCTCAGCACCTTCCATAATTCCATCCATGAGGCTCTGTCGAATACTTGTTCCTTTCAGGTCGATGTATGCCAGATGTACCGCCTACCCGTACTCAATCGTCTTCTCGGCCACTTGCCTTAGGTGAATATGAGATCCTGCGTCCTCCTATTTCATATTGAAGTTCTTCCAGCTAGGGTTAGCATTGCGCTCTGAATCTCATTTCAAGTATTCCGGAGTACAAATTGCCCGGGATGCTGAGCCTCTTTGGTTTCGGCACTCTCTATTGTCACCCTTCTTGAAGATCGATACAATGACAGCCACTCCCCAGTCCTTGGGGATGGTCTTTGTCCGCCAAGCAAGCTAAAGGACTTGAAGCAGAAGTCTTTTTCTTCGGTCTCCCATGTGCCAGGTCATCTTAATATTGACTACGGCGCTCTTAAGGGTAGGACACTCGGCTGTTAGCCAAAAAGAGAGATCTGATCAGGTATTGTGACTTT
Source organism: Adranes taylori (assembly GCA_009867245.2). Classification (NCBI taxonomy): domain Eukaryota; kingdom Metazoa; phylum Arthropoda; class Insecta; order Coleoptera; family Staphylinidae; genus Adranes; species Adranes taylori. Next base: position 13,913 of record WYDF02280462.1, on the reverse strand, counting down.
GAGATCTGCGATAATCGGTCGCTAGCAATAATAAATACCTCAATTCAGAATTGATTCTTTTCGATATTAGACTATGTTGGCCTTTTATATTCGAATTTTGGCTGTGAGGTACACTCCTTGTGAATCGTGTGCATAGTGGATCTTTACAAAAGCTCCGATATCATCCAATCGAGACAGTCTTCTACTAAAATTCTCAGAAATGTAGAACCAAAGCCAACAAGACATGACTTCTAGCTGCGTTGAAATAATAAAGGCGAAAATCGTAACAGCTTACTAAAAATTCTCTGATATAAAAATTCTAGAAGCTTTGCTAAAAAGTGTGTGGAATCAAAACCAAGAAAAGTTGGCTGTTTGAAGTTATAAAATTTTTGCTCCACTTCTCGGGGGTCGTAAAAACAAAATTATAAAGCTTCTCTCAAAAAGCTGCAAACAAAAACTTTAAAAACTCTAAGGTAGAAAAAAGAAAGCTAACTAACTGTGTACGTTAGTTAGCTGTAAATTTTCTCAAAGAAACCGACTGATGCTTGACATTAATGGCTTTATTCTGGTTTCGTAAATATTTTGTTGCATGCAGGCGTTTTATTTTTCTGTCCGTTTTTTGCGTTCTCTTTTTTATAAGTTTTGGCGGGAAAGTTTTTAACGAATCAGGTTTATATTATATTAATGTATATCAAATTAAATTATTAAATTAATGATTTAAATTATTACGATGTTAATTAATTCATATTAAACTGATTAACTAATACACGTCTAATCCCACCCTAAATAGCTCACCTTAGTATGTTTTGATCAGTTGAGTTTTTATTCTCATCAATTTTTGTTTCAGCTGGCTTTCTGATAGAATTCTGCATACGACTAATTACTTCACTCTCATTATTTAAAACGTTAATTAGTGTACAAAAACAAAATTAATCTAAAACATATACAATTTTGTAACAATTACAATAAACTTTTCTCTCTTCATTATTTAACACACTATGTTAAATTTAGTGACGGAACTTCAAAATTTTCCACCCCTCCCCCCTCCCCCCGCAAAATTTTATTTTTTTATTTAACAAAGAAAATGTTTTTTGAATGATAATTGGGTACCATATACTTCCCCACCCCCGCACCACTCAATACAGGGTCATGCGTCCGCTAGATCCGTCACTGGTGTTAAATGTACTATTTTATACCATTTAACATAACATAAATATTGAGAATTTATTAAGTACTTTATTCTAAATACAACATTTCTAGAACTGTATATATTAGCATCGCATATGTTGAATTCTCTTTCTGTCAAGAATTCACTTCTTTAGGATTATGGTGGAGAACTTATTGTATACGACTGTTAACAACAAGTCATTTTACATATGTAATATATTCATAAATGCGCTTTATAAATTTAAATTATTGTTTCTTATAGTCTACATGGCTTTATCATTTTGTACTAAGATGTATAGGTTGATTTTTTTTTAATTGGGCATATTGCATTGCAATAAAGACACTTGAGTTATTGGGGAGTGCCCCTCAATGTTTAACCAAAGATAAGGAGGTGGGGATATCTAATTTGCTATTTCTGTTAAATACTCGAGTAATTGAAAGTTATTTGGAAACATTTGCTCTCCTGCAGGTATTTGTTTTTATCGAAAGACTAAGATTATGAATCTTATTCAAACACCAAAAATTTTTATACAAAATTTCTTTCCTTCCTTCTTTCGACCTGTTTCTAGTTTGTAGCTAATGCTCCCAGTATTGAGGACTGGGAGCTGCTGTAGCGATTGCTAAGCATTTTTATGAAACAAAGGGACGTGAAGTGTTTGGATTTAAGATTTGAAAATTAAAACAGGAACTGCTGAAACTGGTCAGCGACCAGTATTATACATCACCCGGCAAAACCTAAAAACCGGATCGTTGCTGGAGCTCACAAAGAGGGGATCCGCTGTACGCGCCCAAGCTCTTGGCTGCGATAATAGTGGCTCCTTATCTAACGAGTTTACCCGAGGTTACCCGATGAATTGCGAGGTCTAGCGACTGATCTTTTCCCAACTACAGGACTGAACGACAACAAAAGAAATGTCTTAAATGTGACATCTATTGACGTACGTTTAATAGAATTGAATGATTAAATCCTAAGAAGCGTATGGGTAACGCCCAAGAACGTCTGTTTATTTGTTAAATGAAGCATTTTTTCTAATTATCTATACTATACATTTCTATCGTTACATATGCCCCCCCCCTCCGAACTAATTCTGGGCCCGCAGAATTCATAGAAAACTCATAATATGTATACAACATCAAACATTAAGATAATAAAATATGTTAGATAAAAGTATAATATTCGAAACATTCTTAAGTATGATTATAATAATCCTTTAACGATGTAATACATATTCATTTAAATATAATTGATAATAATATAGCATAATCATATAATTAATAAACGCAAATTTATTTAGACAAATCGAACTAACACTTGGATTAATAATGGACAATATATATTATTTTTTCACACTTTTTGATATGGTGTACTCGAGTACTACAATAAAATGTCTGTAAAATGAATCATATGAAGAGTAGTGAAATCCATGTTCTACTATTGCCTATCGTAGACTGTTAGTGTAAGTACTATCGGTGACTTTCTTCAATCCATTTAAATAGAAACACGGTAAAAGATCTTGGAAATGGGTAAGAATATAAGTCACCAGCAAAAATGGATATTAAATATTCATGTTTATTATTTCTTTGTCTTGATGAGAGTATTAACATAACTTGATCAGCGTGTTTAGCAATTTTTGTTCGTTACTGTGTTGGAAATAATATTAAAGAAGAAATGATCTCGATAAATGTACTCGCTGCAAGAGAAAGAGATCTCTCCAGAATTGTTTCTCTAACGACTGATGGTGCTCGCTGTATGACTGGAGGGGAAAATGGTTTGTGAATTTGTTTACCCAACGTATTGGACGTTCAATTCAGGGTTTCCATTGCATCATTGGCATCAGCAGGTTTTATCTGAAAGACCGGTTTTAAGTCACTGGATCATATTATGATTCTTGTTACAAAATTGGTTAATTTTATATCTACACACACACTTATTAGATGAGCTAAATTCAGTATACAATGACTGACATGTACAACAACGCCCGATGGCTAAGTTCTGGAAAAGTTCTTCGTTGATTCGTCGATAGACTTTTTTTAAATAATGAGAAAATTATTGAAAAATATAATCAATTAATGGACATTGAATGGCGTTCCAAACTAATGTTTTTTATTGACTAGTGCTTACCTTCAAATGAATTGAATATGAAACTCTAAGGTGGCAACAAGACAATTATTATCATGTTTGATTTAATTAAAGCATTCGAAGCTAACTTAAAAAGTTTTAATCGTCACATAATTTCCAACATATACAAATACAAAAAAATTCTTTGCAGATCTAGAATTTCATGAGAAACTAGGTCATCTTCATTTGACAAAAGATTTTTCGGAACTTATTCTGTCGATTATAAACGAATTTGCTTGAAGATTTAACCAATTCAACTAATTTGCGGAAACATCTAAATTTATTTTATATCCAGACACATCAGCCGATAAACTAGATTTGTATATTTTTTAGTGGCTGAATGTGGAAGATATTGAATTGCAATTAATAGAGTTTCAATCCAGTTCTATATGGAAGCAAAAATTTGTTGATTATAAAAATTACTTGGACTTGGAAATCATTGAAAATGTTCGATTATTGGGCATTTTTCAACATAATGCAGAAGAGGAAATATTAAGAATTTGGAATGTCAGTCCCAGAACGTTTAGTTGATTAAAAATTCCATCAATTTTCTTTTCTACATATGCTTGTAAGTCATTATTTTCCGAAATGGATTGTATAAAAGACAGTTCAAGAAATAGAATGACTGTGAATCTAGTTCGATGTGTGTTTTATTAAAAGTGACGAAATGTGAACCTCATATAAAGTACTTATCAGCTAATTTACAACCGTAAAAATCTCATTAAATGATATTGTTTTTTAGCCAAGAAAGTATATATAAGGTTCATATGTTAATATTTAAAAGTGTCTAAATAAAATTCTGGAATACCTAAATCTTTATCATTTTTTCTCTCATTAAAAACTGTTCAGCACGGCAGCAACGCGATAAATAATATTTGTAAATTTATGGCACGCGCACATGAAAAGGCTCGTCACCACCGATGATTGGCGACTCTGGCAAATCTTCTGACGAACCTTCTGTAGCAAAGTTTTGTTTCCGATTTTCATAGCAAACCTGTTTCTTTTAATACTGACTTGCCTGTTTTAACTACATTTCATGGAATATCTATCATGTGAAATTTTTGTTAGATACGTTTGTCCTCAACAAAAATTCCTCGAATTACTTCGTTCAACTTTTGGTAACGAATCACCATTGGAATAGACTGTTTACAATTGGTTTACAGAATTTCCTAATGGATGTGACCCATCAGTGCACCTGATTGCACCAGATGTATCAGATTTCCATCAGTGATAAATTTTGTCAAAGTCAACCAAAATCGGTTGTTGTTCCAAGAATTTAATCCATAAGTCATTAAAATTTTACCGATTCCCTCCTTATAAAGCACTACCTGGGCTTGACAATAATAGATTTTTATTTTCATATTTAATATTTATTTCATATTTACAGGGTTTACAGTGTTTACGGGGTTTACAGAGTTACAGGGTTTTCAGGGATTTACAGGGTTTTCATATTAATGGTCAGAAAATTTGAGTATAATCCTATGATTTCTGAAGACGGCTTACTTAAAATGTTTTAAAATCTGATTTGGATGAAGTACATTTCCTGGTTACAGGAATATATTATCCTATTATTTCTGTTGTTAATTTATTTCCTTCTTATTTCAGGTAAGTTTTTCCTACGATCAGATAAATATATTGATAACCTTCGATTCCGCTTCAACGCTTCTCAGAAAAATTTATATTTGAATATGTTGTGGTAAGTACTTTATTGATCAAGAAATTTTTTTTTGATTAGTGGGTAAAAAACTTTTTAACTTTAGAATTTGTAAAATATTTTTAAATTATTTTGGGCAAAACTGTAAAATTTTATATTTCAATATTGGAACAATTGAATAGCTTTTTTGTAAGCAAACTAATGTAAAACCCCAGCATTTAGAGAAAAAACAACACCTCGAGCTCGAGCGATAAATACGTTTAGTACTTATAAAGTAAACTAGATAATATGCAGATCAGATAATACGCAGAATTTTTAAATTTCGCGGGTTGTATAAATTCAACTGTAAAATTTTTGTTGTTTTATTGGTTGATATTTCCTTAAATATATGTTACAATACAATACGAAGTCCTTCTTTGGCATAAAATAAACCCTAATACACTTCGCTCTAAATTGATAATAAATTGACATTGAAATTGGACCCTACATCCCCACTCCACCGTCTAACCATTCATCGCCTCTTTCTTTCCTCTATTTTGGATCTTTCTCCCTCCTCATCCCTTCCGTACATCATTCTTTTCCCTACTTATTAGCTAATCCTTCTTTTTGTTTTCTTCTTTCTCCTTCTTCTTTCTTCCTACCTATTTTCCTCCTTTCTTCTATCGATTTCTCCCATGATTTTTTCCATTAGGTTTCTTCCCATTCGTCTTTCATTCATGCTCTTCCCCAATTCTTCTCGTCCTTCTTTTGAACAGCATCCAACCTTATTTCCTGATATTCTTTTATCCAGTGGTCCATCCAGTGGACAATTTACATTTCCTTTCATCAACACTCACCCAATATTGTTCCCTCTTTCTTCATTTCCACATCTAAATCTTACAATCCTCGTCTTCTCCTTCATACTAATTCCTTCCAACAAGTACTCCGGCATTCCCCCAGTCGCTTTTAATTCATCATACTTTCTATTATACCTGCATTCCTTCTTCTCACAGTTTTTACTTCTCTTCTACATCCATCAACATTCTCTCCATCATCCCCTCGCACATCCTATCTCTATGACCTTTACGATACATCAACTATTCATCACCCAACAAACTATTCTCTTCACAAGTCTCTCTTCTTTTCCCATCATAATTTTCTTTCTATATTTTATTAGTTTTTTAACATCCTTTATCCATATCTTGTGTTCATTAAACTATTGTAGTATCATATCCGACAGTATGCATCTGTCTAATCCCAAAATTCTCTACGTATTTAATGGATTTTAACGAAGAAGATTCATGCAAAATTGCTACTTTCTAATCTAATTGGTTTCTGAGACACGGTAATTTTAATTTTCGTTTCATACACATTCGACCCCAGTTTTTAAAGTGTCGAATGGATTTCGACAAAGAGTCTATCAGCCGAATTTCAAGCTTCTGCATTTAACAGTTTCTGAAATAGTCTAAAATTTTTAACCCTTTTTTAATCTCCCGCTGGGGTCCAATTTCGAAAAATCCCCTCTTAGTGAGTGCTTACGTCATGAGGAGAAGCCTTTTTCAAATTTTCAACTTTCTAGGTGTAGGGGATTGGGCTGGGCATTGATGAGTCAGTCAGTCAGTGTATCGGGCGTATCCTTTTATTTATAGAGATACGGGCCCCACTTTTAACTCTTCCAGAGCTGAAAATCTAAATTTCGTCTTACACATGTCTAATGGATTTTAACGAAGAATATTCTTGCCAAATTATACTTCCTAAATTAATTAGTATCTGAGATACGCTAATTTTAATTTTTGTCTTATACACTTTCCACCCCAGTTTCTAACTCTTCAAAAACTGAAAATCACAATTTTGTTTTATACCTGTCGAATAGATTTCAACAAAGAGTCTTTCAAGGTTCTACATTTAATCGTTTCCACAATAGCCTAAATCTTTAACCCCCTTTGGGACTGGATTTCGAAAAATCCCTTCTTAGTGGGTGCTTACGACATAAAGAGAAGGCTTTGCCAAATTTTCAAGTTTATAGGTCTAGGGGTTCGGGCTGGGCGTTGATGAATCAATGTGAATCGGGCGTATCCTTTTATATCTAGAGATAACAAAAAATAAATTAAGTTTAGTAACCTGAAGTTGGCAACAAGCCGAAACGGATCTTAGAAATAAATATTACTAAACAAAGAAATACTTTTAATGGAATATAATAAATCTTTACTTCAGAGCGACAATCATAGAAAAATGTTTTGTTATTCAAGGACTCCTTATACTAATAACATTTATTTAAAAAATAGTAACATTTAGAAATACAGCAACATTTGCGTACGACTATGTATAAAATTGAAAACTAGGTTTTCAAGAATTATTAATTGTGACACGGACGTATATATTTTATTCATTTTATAAAGTTGCTTTAATTATAAATTGTTTTTGTAATGTCAACGGGCAGTTGTCTGTCATTAGTCAACCGATTAGCTACTTGTACGTGAGTTATATTATTACTGCGTCTATCTGACAAGTTAGAATGTGCAAAACAACTAAATATAAAAATAAATTAACGCATTGTCCGGACAGTGATGTCACAGTTTTATGCTTTATATTTATGTTATGCGACTGTCCATCATGCTTTATATTTATGTCCATCATGTCCTTTAGTCGGATGTCCATTTAAATAATCTGTCTCGGACAGAAGGATACGCTCTCACTTACTCTTTTCATATCATTTGGAATTCAATGAGGCGACGTTGTCACTGTGTCCGCATCATCTGTCCAAAACAATCCTTTATTGTTTATCTTGTTGCGTATTATATTTACACTATTCAATTAACAAAATAACAAAAACGGACTAGTCCATTGGCGTACTAATGAACAATATGTTAGTTTAAGAGAAATTTTCTCCGAATGCTTTTAATATTATGCGAAATTTGTGTACCTAAAAAATATATTGACCTTTATTATTTTTTGTTTCAAAGGGAACAATGCCAACTCAGTGCAAAATAATGCACAGCTTCAGGATAACACAAATATAAAATGGAATCATAAAATAAATCTTTGATACCTTTATTCTACCAAAATATTACTAAAATACTTAAATACATAATACTAAGATTTAAAGACAGCTTTTGAAATCCTATACAAATGTAGAGAGCTCCAAATATTGAAGGAACCAGAAATAATTGACGCCAGAGTCACCAGAAAAAATAGAGAATAAATAACAGATAACATTTAAAACATCCCTTAATAGATCTGCCCCATCAAATTTATATTTTCTTCTTCTTTGTCCACCGTCTCCTAACGAAGGCTGGCAATCCACATGGCGATTTTATTCCTCGAAACTGCTGCGCGGAAAATTTTCCGGATCTCTTTGCGCTGATTTTAAGCTTTAAAAAGTCGCATCTCGTTTGTGTCTTAATATGACGGATGCATTGGAGCTTTATTTTCTTGGCGGTATTTAGCAGCTCCCTTTGCTTGTTTTTTTTTCTTTCTAGGACCTCAACATCGATCCAAGGAATTTTAGGAACTCTTCGGTACAAATTGTAACTAGCTTGTTCCAAGTTGGTTGAAGTTAAATTTATTATCCGAATTAATAAATTATTATTAGTTACCTGCTTTTAGAGTTTGTTTGAATATTTTATTTCATCATACAGCATCGTCTTTTGTGGAAATTATTTTGACATTGCATGTAAGCTTGAATTTGATTTGTACCAGTAACTTTTCAGTATCATATACCATCAAAAACAGTAGTTTGGGCGTAGTAACACTTTGAATTCAGCTTGTGAAAAAGTATTTCTTAAGTTATAAAAGCTTGATACTTTTATTTATTCTATAAGTAAAGACTTCACTACTTGTGGAACAAATAACGTTTTTGCAAACTGTCTATAAATATTAGTGACTCATTTGTGTGTTATGACCATATAATCTGTACATTTTTAATTATTTCAAAGGAATTTCAACTACAGTTTACATTTGTGTTTATTTGTCAAAATCACCTTTTCTATGCAGTGATACAATCCTTGTGTATCGTATGTGGTGGTGCTGTTCTACGTGATCAAAGCTCGAGAATCATAAAATTGAAACAGCCTTCTGCTAAAACTATCAGAAAACGTAGAACCAAAACCAATAAGCGATGACTTCTAAGACCATTAAAATCATAAAAGCAATAACAGTTTACTAAAAATTGTTCGAAACGAAAGCTTTGCTTAGCAAAATTCGTAGAAGTTGTGGAAGCAAAACTCATAAAATTTTACGGTTGGAAAAGCTATTGAAGTCATAAAATTTGTTGGTCTAATTGTTGGTGGTCGTAAAAACAAATGTAAAACCTCTCTTTAAAAATCGGAAATAAAAATATTTAAAAAAGTCATAAAAAATCATAAATTCTTCCGAAACAACCGAACGCGCTGCTTGGCATTAATGGCTTTCTTTTTATAAAGATCTAGTCACGTTTTCTTCATTTTCAATTTTTAAGTTTTGGCAGGAGCATATAGAAAAGGTATAGAGTGGAAATTTCGTAGTGTGAGTTTCACGCCAGAGATGGCTCCTTTGGCCCTAAATTGCATCCTTTGGCCCTTGTCGACTAATAGCCGTTTCTTATGAGGGTCGTTATTTGGTCAAGTAAGGGTGATAATATAGAATTACGTAACAGTAAACGCAATATTCGTGATACTAGTAAGTAGTAGAGTGTTTGTTGGAGTAGTACTGTAAATAAGAGGATTTTGAGCTCTGAATAATTTGCAGTAAATCGAGGAACTGTTCCTAATTTCTTGTAAGGTGTCGCTGCGTGCAGGCGACATGTTTAATATCTTTGAATTGTCCCGACTGTGTTATCGTGGGAATCTGTGTTATTAGAAAATTGCTGATAGTGTTGGATTCTCCATTTTGCAAGGGAAAATTGTCGTACGGCCTAACCGAGGTTAAAATTTATTATTATCTGATTGACAACATTACGTAACTACATACTGCTTCCCAACGCCAGTGTTATTTTTAGTAAGATGTAAATCCAACAATATTCTGAACAACAATATTCTGAACAACAATATTCTGACCAAGAATTTGTTTTTATTAAAAAGATATACGGTTGAAATTAATGCCAAATACATACTAATCGAATAACAAATCTACGTTAATAGTTTCACTCAGAAAATAACTCAAGACTTTATAACGGTAATTACGTGGTATATAGAAACGAGTGGGCCATTATGAATTGACGTGGAAAAGAGAAATAATGGCTCGCGCGTGCGTAAATGTCATTAGCTGCAAATGCATCTTAACGCAATGTATACGAGAGAAAATATTTTCGCGTATGACATCCTGCGACAAGTTATGTACCATTTTATTTGCATTAAACCCGTACACGTACGTTTAGTTTAATCATTTGCATTTCAAATTTAACATAGAGTCTCGGCAAATTACTCACGTACAGCATTAAGAGGTGTCGAGTTTTAAGATGAAAAGGATTATATAAAGGAGAGTACTGAAATTGTTTCAGATACCTGTTTAGAAATTTTATTACTCTTTTAAGAACATATGAAAAACTTAGATTTAAGGCTTTGTGAGCATTTTTATAATCAAATTCAATACCATTTTAGGGCCATAAAAATCTTTCTTGTAGAGTAATGATAACACCATTGTGTAGAAACTTTAACTCAAAATGTTTTCAACATATAAAAATTTGTGAACTGTCTGCGTGGTTACTGTAAATTTCACTACAAATAATAAATCAATCAATCAAAAAATCCTTTATTATCAACATACAACACTATTTTTTCATTATAATTACAAATATTACAAGAAAATTAATAGAAAAACAAAAAACAAGAAAGTCTATAACAAAACCCATATAAGGAATTTACCCCTTGCTTTCAATGTCCTTCCCTTCTCTTCTCAATAATTCTTTACATTATCCTTTTATCTTTTTTTCCTCCTCTTAAACACCTCAAATTGGGAGGAGATTTTTTCCTCCTCAAATTTTACCATCACTTACATTTCTTTATTACTCCAATTAATTAATTCTACATTACTCAAATTTTACCATCTCTTCCACATATCCTCTCACTCTCATCCATCCAGTACCTGTGGCATCTTTCTTCCATCCCACATCTAAATCGCGTAATCCTTTTTTACCATGCTTACTTCTACTGCCATATGCTCCGACATTCCCTCCCCATTAATTATACTGAAATATTTCCTATTATACCTCCCTTTTCAATCTTTCTTGCATCTCAATATCCGTAATCCATATCTGTAAAGTATAAAAATAATAGTATTTATAACTCCACTTATGGATTCTAGATGACTCCTTATGACTCCTAGATGAACAAAGTGTCTTTTTGTGTCGCTCTGTGTGCGCATTCCGTATAACAGAAACATATTTTAAGTATTTGAAAGAAAAGATTTTTTGCTTATACGAATCAATCAGAGAACGTGCAGTTTTGAAATGTTTGAATTTCATTTCAATGTGCAGTTTTGAAATTTCATTCCGCACATCTAAAACATTTTATATCTGAATCATTACATATCTGAGCTTTCGTACTGTTCATTTTGTGTGAAGTTTGCAATCACATTCCAAACAGTTTAAAAGCTAGATTGTCGTATTTGATGGAACAAAGTGATTTCTTGTATCGTTCTGTAGCCACATTCTATACAACAGAAACAAGTATTTGATACAAAAGCCGAATTACGTTATGACGAAATCAATCAGAGAACTTTTATGTGTAGTTTTGAACACATATTTTTCGCACAGCTAAAACATTTTATATCTGAATCATTGCGTATCTGAGATTTTGTACTGTTCATTTTGTAATGATTAAAAGACTTTCTAAAATTTTTATCAAACTTTTTTTTCTACAAAACGTAGATGAACTTTTTTTCTGTTCCTTTTATGTGCAGTTTGCAATAACATTCCGAACAGTTAAAATGCTACATTGTCAAATGATGTCGTATATGATGGAACAAAGGGATTTTTGTGTTGTTCTGCAGGCGGATTCCATACAACAGAAGCTTTTTTCCTATGTGTTTGAAAAAAAGACTTCTCGCTTATACAAATTACATTATGACGAATTAGTCACAGAACATTTATGTGAAATTTTGAAATCGCATTCCGCACATCTAAAAGATTTTATATCTGAATCATTGCGTATCTGAACTTTAGTACTGTTCATTTTAGTACTGTTCATTTTGTATTCAACATTTCGCCTATTTCTTTTCTTATACCAAGCCCGTAAGGTCCAAAAATTCATTACCGCTTCCCTTTCCCAGTTTGGCGTTAAAATCGCCCATAATAATTGTGATGTCTTTTTTGTTTAAATTTTTGATTGTCTGTCGGAGGTCATGGTAAAAACTCTCTGCCTCCTCATCACGTTTGTCAGCTGTAGGTTCATATACCTGTATGATATTAACTGGTACTGGCTTGGTATTTAGTTGAAGTAAAAGTATTCTCTCAGAGATAGGCACAAAATGATTCACTGATCGATGTAATCTGCTGTTAATTATGAGGACTACTCCGCTTTGGTGCTGCCTATCGTTATTTCCAGAAAAATATACTTGGTGCTCACTGACTGTTAATGCCCGGAGCCAGGCCATCTCATCTCGCTTACTCCCATTACATCGACGTTCAATTTATTCATCTCCTGTATAGCATTATCTATTTTCCCTGCTTGATACATTGTACGAACATTCCATGTACAGATTCGCATAGCTAACCCGGAGATTCTTAGCAGCCTCTGACCATCTAAGGTCTGCCGGGGACTGAGCCCCATTTGTTGATTTGTAATTGCCATGCTTATTGTACTAGGGAGTTCTAATGGAGTGGTTTCCTTCTCCATCGCAGAGTGAAGGCCACCTACACTGCTACAGTCGAGCCCTTCACTGTCCTTACTTGAACCAATCCAGGCTCAATTCCTATGTGCTTCAGCTCGGTACTAAAAATGCTGCTGTCCATTTCTAGGCTTGATTTTGGTTCGCCGCTGCTGGATTTGATTTCCTCTGTACCACCTATATCTGGGAGGCGTTCCTCTATCCACCATCTGGGGAGGCACCCGATGGGAAATCCAGCAACCCCACACGGGTTGATCTCTATCAAGCTCTATTAGGCTCAAGCTCAGTCTCTATCAAGCTCAAACTATCTGAAAACTTGACGTCAAAATTCCCATACCAGTGCACCAAACTTCATTCAAATTAGCTTGATTTATTCAAGGTGAACATATATAGACAGATATTTGTTTAGTTGTTTAAAACTAAAAAGGTTTTTTATCCGCACATAAATATATACAAAATAAGAAAGATAATTTGAAGAAATGCTTTTTATTTTGATATTGAAATATGATTGTGTTGACGAATTCACAATAGAAAGGAATAGGAATGATACAACGTAGTAAGTTTGACTTAGTAAGACAAGTTTTGGAACATGTTAGTCCAACGTAGGATGTATAAGAGATTTAGTCCTTTGAGCTCATATGGCTTACATGCCAAATTTGTAAACCGCGTGATCTTAGAGATTCCAGCTCATTATAATGCTACATGAATAATTCATTTCTTGTAAAGGGTTCTTATGCGAATGAAATGCCACATTACATTAAAAATACTTGGTAAATTTTAAATTACCCAAAGAAATTAAGTTATAAACAAGAATGATTCGCTAAAAATCAATGTCAGTTTATATCTTGATTTACACGCAAGATAGATTTCTCAGAAAATCGTGAAATCAAAATTTAGAAGTATTTATTCTACAAAACTAGTATTTTTAATTTGACTTTTTTTCTATATATATTTATTTTTTTGTTTATTTTTCTTTTTTTTTTTTACTTAAGAATTTATGACTGTTTTTTATTTTATTTGTTGCTAGGGGTTTTTGTTTGTTTTTTTAAAGGAATATTTAATTGTTTATGTACGCTGCTTATGATGATTTTATAATCTTGTATATTTGCATATTGTACATGTATGTGCCAATAAAGGTATCTATCTATCTATCTATCTATCTATCTATCTATCTATCTATCTATCTATCTATCTATCTATCTATCTATCTAT
>WYDF02280451.1:0-17172 GCA_009867245.2 Adranes taylori | reverse complement strand
CCATCGTAAGAAACATTTCTTCCAAGTTACAGTGTGGCAAATCTACAATATCTCTCAATGTTCGCATATAATTTTCTTAGAGTTTTCGAATAATTGGATAGCCTTTTCTTTCCTTTTCTAAAGAAGGCGGGATTATAATCACAGCCTGTTAAGGCAAAAAACCCTGCAAAACTGAGAGCATCAGTTCTGCACCTAAGGTTTTACATATTTTATTTAAATTAATAAATTTTTAAAAATTTCCTACTCCGACTTGCAATGAAATTTTGAAATCCCTTTTTAGATAATTCATATTTCCAAGCATTATAACTGCTATATCGGTATTTGAGCATTTAATAGCGATATGAGACCGACGCATATGTTACAAACAACCCATAACTGGACAAGTAGCTGACTATTTTTTTAAACATTACAGATTGTCAATCAACTATCTACAAAATTCCAGTCGGATCGGAATCAGGTTACTTAATTGTTTATTTAACACATTTACATGAGTAGCTGACGTACAACCCACGACTGGACAAGTAGCTAACTATTTTATTTAAACATTACGTATTGTCAATAAACTGTCAACAAAATTTCAGCCGGATCGGAATAAGTTTACTTAACTGTTAATTTAACATATTTACATGAGTAGCTGTCGCACAATCCACCACTGTTCAAGTAGCTGACTATTTTTTTAAACATTACATATTGTCAATCAACTGTCAACAAAATTTCAGCTGGATCAGAATTTGTTCTTTTTTACAACTTTGAACCTCTCCCTGAACCACTCCAATCGCTGGTACGACAGCTCACCACCGTTTGTCTGTTTAGTCACACAATATTAGTAGTAATATGTAGTACTGATATGATATGTAGTACAATGAGTACTGATATGAAAATGAGCCGGAACGAAATTGCTTGTAAAAATGGGTCGCTGCCTTTCGTACTACATGTGATGTAAAACGTCATAATAAATTAGTCAAAACATTGTACATGTTTCACTTCTACTAAAATTATTTTTTTATAAAAATTTTAGCTAAACCAGGCCACGCTTCGCTGTGGCTCAGTCAGACCCGCGGGCCCGGTGTGACAGTGTTCCCGTATTCTCGCATTAAGTATATAAAAACGCCCGTATTCGAATGCAACTTTGTGTCAAAATTTCATGTCAATCAATCGAGTACTTTTCGAGTTTTGCGAAAACAAATATACGCAGGCTCAATTTTATAGTAGTAACTTGTTAAAACCTGACTTTTTATTCAGCGATAACAGTTAATATACGTAACTGTTTACGGTTCTGGTGAGTACGTGTTGCCCAATTCATGTACTCTGGAAGGGTAGTACAAAATTGTTTGTGCCGAATTCGAATAAACAATATTAAGAGTTAGGTACAAAAGTGCGCAATTCGTGCTCGACATTTCAATATTTTCTGGTGGGAGTGTTTTTCTACCACTAACTTAAGTTAACTTTCGTCTTCTTTTGGATGCCAGCGCGTTTCCTCCAGACACAGTCTACACTCTATTTTTGCAGGATATAGTCTAATTTTCTTCATATGTGCCCTCAAAGGTGCATGCCTATCAGGGTCCGTTTGATGTATGTGCGAATTGTGCGACGGCACAGGAATCCGTGCTCTAGACCAAATAAAGATAGAGATGGAACACCCCGCAAAATAGCTCGTCTTCCCTGTATCCTATTACCAAATTGGTTATTACTTGCATTTTCTTCCTGCAGAGTTTCAGCAATTCTGAAGAATTGATTTCATAGGGTTTCTGTTGGTGCTCAAAGGTGCATGCCTATCAGGGTCCGTTTGATGGATGTGCGAATTGTGCGACGGCACAGGAATCCGTGCTATAGACCAAATAACAATACAGATGGAACACCCTGCAAAATAGCTCGTCTTCCCTGTATCCTATTGACAAACTGGTTATTGCTTGCATTTTCCTCCTGCAGAGTTTCAGCAATTCTGAAGAATTGGTTTCGTAGGGTTCCGCGGTGAAACGCTTACTGTCTTGATACTCTGCAGACTTCGCCCAGCAGTCTGTGTGTTTTTGTATAGTCCAAGTTTTTGTTGCTTCTCGGGTGGAACTAACAGGTATTCTCAGAGCCGGCTCTCAGTTAAGTTTGTGCTAGATTCTTCCTTTGCTGGCGCATTTTTATGTCTTTGTCTACGATGGCGCTGTGTCCTGGTGCTTAATCAGAGTAACTGCTTTGGTTATAGGCTTAAACTAGCTGAAAAAATGCCTTGTTGCATTCCTCAGTCAGTCAATTTTGGCACTGTTAAGCGCCTGAAGTGCCTTCTGATTATACGGATTTTCTCATATTTCCTTCTTATATTTAAACACCCAACTTTAATTGCATTTCATCTTTGATTAGTTGTTACGAGTACGGATTTTATATGTGCCGAATGATTATGTGAAATATGTTTTTAATTGGTTTGGGGTTTCTTTTCATATGCAACAATCCATCCTACGGTTTCTTAAGTGTTTTTGTCATTAAAGCTAATATAACAGCTGCTGTAACTATTAAAATTATGACATTGCCATTAAAAGTATTATAAATTGTACTTGCTCTTTTCAGTAATCTGTGTCGAACGATTATCTTATATATTTAGTAATTTTTTCAGGAAATTTACTTTTTCTAATAAATAAAAGTTTTTTTAACTCAGTGACTGGGAAGAGACAAATCGTCGATCATCCAAATCTCAAACAAGAAATAGGACGACGAAAAGTAGAACAAAGGTTCAAGATGAAACCAACGGTGTAGACGGAATACTTAGTCCACCTAAGGCAGATAGTGATAACTCAAATAAACCAAAGAAACTTAAAAGGCACACCAAAGATATTGAAAATGACGATTCTAACACCAAATTGCATCTATGTCAGTTTTGTGCGTTTCAAACACGCCAGAGTGCGCAATTGAAATTGCATGTGCGTGTCCATACTGGCGAGAAACCATACGAGTGCGATCAATGTGAATACAAGTAAATACAGTCACTCTAATATCTAAATATTATTTTATTTTGTTTACTAATTATAAATTTTATTTAAAACTAATGGATAAGCCCGTAATACGGGCGAAGGTGTTTCAGTTATATATAATTGAAAATCTATAATATACAATGAATATTTTGAAAATCTAAACATGTGATTAATGTTATCCGCTCAAAGAGATTGTTTAAAATCTATACCTTTTACAGTATGATTTCACAGTTATGAAATATAATTTCATAATGAAAATTAAGATCGCAATAAGGAATTTAATTTCCCATTAATGAAATATTGTCGCACAAATGAAATGTGAATTCAAACTAAACAAATTGTTTTATAAAGAAATTAATTTAAATAAGTTAATTAAATTTGAAGAGCTTTTAATTCGAATAATATTAACTACAGTTTTTTGATATTTTATTTCCAAATAGTGCTTGGTTGTTAGCATGTGTATCATACAATGTGTCACACATTTTGCCTCACAGTTGTCGTTTTAAGGCTCTATAACATTGAGCAGCTACTAGCCGGCGAGAAATAAAACAGGCGAGTCAACTACAACTCGCTCAATAGCTCAATAGCCAATTAGCTGGCGAACACTTCAGACAAAAACTTTCAATATTGTTGATTCCGGAACTCGAAACAGGTATTCTAGAAACATGAAGGAATCACCAGTTGCTAGATAACATATTGTAACTTTCAGTTTTTTGTCTACTGGGATTGCCGTTCTCATTTTCGTATCGTCTTTCTTGACGATACGAACCATCTGTAGTAAATCGATAAAATGGGTTCAGTCTAATCTCAAAATATTTCGATAAGCCAAAAAATTTTCGTCCTCCAACTTTTTCAGCAAACTGAAAGATTACTAAAAGATTACTGCCGTTTTCTATGCCTCGATTACTACTTTTCGTTTCATTTAACTCCGTTTTGATAGGATGAGCTAAATCAACATTTTCTAGACATTGAAACTAGGAACTAGCGGGATACTCGCAGCTAGTTCACTAGCAATTGATGACACGCAGCTAGTTTACTATCTAGGTAACCCACACGCCAGCGAGTAGTGAGTAAAGTAGCCCAGTTATCAATTTTACTCGCAGATTGCTGGCAATCTGCTAGTTAGTTAGTGAACATGATGGCACTAGGCGAGTTTACTAGCAGCTAGTAAATTCGCCGGTTAGTAGCTAGTAAACTCGCTTAATGTAATCGATCCTTTAGTGATGATTTTAATAAACTCCAATTAAAATTTCATATATATTTATTACATACAAATTTTAAGTAGCTATCAAAAATCAAGAGATTAGAGACTTTCAGCCTCTAAACATATTATTTACTCTAAAACTCATTTTACAGATCAACGTGCTCGAGTAATTTATTGAAACACAAGAAGATACATATTGGTGTTGATGTGCCACATGAGTTTAAATGCCCTGTTTGTGACTTTAGTTCTCATCATAAACGTAGTGTTACGATACATGAACGTCTACATTCGGGCATCAAGCCACATGCTTGTAATATGTAAGTTAATATTATTATTGTATTTTTTTGCCATCGTTTAATTTTATCATTTACGTAACATAGGCCGTGTTCTTCTATTAGTGCATGAAGCTCTGTATTACTCGGTACATTTCACACCTTTGTTGTAAAAGTAACAAAATTGATCAAGTTAAATAGCTGCAAGTAGTTAATTATCTTAAATGGCGAGAAAATTGTATCTAATTACAAGGCATTGGCATAGTGACAACTTATTGTGGCTTTGTATTGACCAAGAGCTACAAGCCCCTGATCTGTATCCGCCTAAAATATTAGTGCTTATTAATTAAGGAGTTATTTGAAAAAATAGAAGTTGCAAAATGTTTTGGTAATACATTTGTCTTTGACCTACATTTTTATATACCTTTTGCAAAGACTGTTAAGCTTAATGCAATTTATATTAAAATATAAAGCTGTAAAGTTATTGAATTGAATTAAAGTGTATAGTTTCAAAGGTTTACGTGAACATTCAGATAAAATCAGAAAAATGTAAAGAAAATATTCCTTTTATTAATCTAAAAACTTTTAAATATTAGTATTATTCTTTTCTAATAGTATTAGGTTGCAGACCTCCGCTACGATACTAAAACAGTAACACAAAAATAGCTCATATATTCAGTGAACATATGAATCAGTGAAGTAGTGTTTTCATGCTTAATTACATTGGGTATCACGTTGCGGGTCTATGATGGATTAAAAAATAACATGCTATTTTATATAAGGAAAGTTGTGTCAGACTCCCACTCGCGACGCTGTTAATGGGGAGCCTTTGCGACTGTCACCGATGGCGCAAACCAATGCTTTAATTATTACAGAATTTTAACATCCTCGGAAATATGACTACTCGGGCGCCAGGTCAGTTTAACTAGAGACCGCACGCTAGAACCTGATCTTGTTGTTCCTTCGGTCTTAAGTGGTTTACTTAGCGCACTGCGAGTTGCCCAGGTCTTCGCGCTCTTGCCGGCAGCGAAATAAACTTACTAATTAGTAAAACAACATTAATGATTTAACAAAACCGCCTATCCGTCTATTGGCCTTTATAATTCAAACAAATAATAAACGAAACAATATACCCAAGCGGTTCATATGAATAAAGCGGTGCATGCGGTGATAAAATAATACATCAATAAAAAACATCGTTTAATGTTGCTTTTCAAAAGACAACTTTTAAATCTTACCAAACGATTTTTTTCTTTCAACATCCACTTAATAACGTTTAGTTTATCAACTATTAAAATTACTTCACTAAGTTGTGAATTATCCTGCATAGGGTGCTTATATGACATACTAGAAAATTGTCTATTATTAATCTTTTTTATGTATATAGATGTAATTATCGTACAATATATAAACCGGCGTTGGAATATCACGTCGCTGCTATTCATGGAATAGGAAAAGTAAAAAGGAAAAAGCCATCAGAAAGAAGATTCCCTTGCGAACTTTGTGACTACGTTAGTAAAAGTAATGCTCAACTGAAAAACCATATGGTTCGGCATGAAAATAAAAAATCAATTGCTTGCAGTGATTGTAATTATAAGTAAGTTCTTTTATCTCTTTGTTTAATTTAATGTCTTTGTTCAATTTCAATCCAGGATCATCAACTTAAATACTTATCGTTCTACATACTAGAATAACTATTTAAATGAGACTTCAAGTACTTCTTTGGGGAAAAGTTGATTTCCAGAAACTCAGATCTATTCTGCATTTAAAGTTTTGCTCAATAATGATTTAAATAAGATCAAGCCCAGGCTGCCTAGCCGACAGATTTTCAAATTGCTAGTGTTGGAAAGCATATAATATGCCATTAAAAGAATAATTCACTAATTTTATATATACTAATTTTATAGGTGTATGAAAGATGTAGGATTTATGTTTTGCATTTTTTTTTTTAATTTCACAGTACGTCTCCTCCATTTACATTGTGTTAATACTAAGGTGACCATATGTAAGCGTTTACCGCCGCGTACTGCAAGCGTTTGAAACCCACTGTACGCGGATTGACAGTGCCGCGATTTATACGCGTTTTCAAAGAAATTATTAAATTTCCGTCGCATAGTCTTTTTTAAACATACTACAAACTTGAAAAAAAGTGACGCACCAGTTACTGCAAATATATTAATATGTTTTAACATGTAATCACCACTCGTCGATCACTCGCATCGTCAGCATCATTTGTTATTTTCATTTTATAAAAAACGACGTATTTTTATTTATACTACTCGTTCTCATCTTTTGTTTATAAAATTTCTATAGGTAAGTGTTTATAATATAATTTATATAAATATGATTTATTACAAAAACGTATGCATACATTCTTAAATTTGTTTTCAATTTTCAAAAAACGCCGTACGTCGACTGTGATTTTAAAAATTCTCCGTAATGAAAGGATTAAATATTAAAATTTTATTAATAATATTATTTAATTTAAATAATATTTTTTTGTTGCAGATAAATTGAGCGGACAAATTAAAAATGGCAAATAAGTACATTTAATGAGAAACTGAAGACTGAATTTCCATTCATCTTACAAATAAAAGAGGAATTGGTGAAATGCACTATTTGTTCTGGACAATTTGATATTGGTGATCGTAGCCGGTCAGCTATTGAGGACCATTGT
Organism: Adranes taylori; assembly: GCA_009867245.2. Classification (NCBI taxonomy): domain Eukaryota; kingdom Metazoa; phylum Arthropoda; class Insecta; order Coleoptera; family Staphylinidae; genus Adranes; species Adranes taylori. Next base: position 10,062 of record WYDF02280451.1, on the reverse strand, counting down.
AAAACTAGTAAGCATAAATCTGCCTTAGATGCGTCGTCATCATCCAAGAAAATGACAAACATTCTAAGAAGCTCGAGTTATGGCCCATCTGAAAAGTTGATGGCAATTCAAGAAGGAACGTTTGCATTCCACTCAATTAAACACAATCACATTTAAACACAATCACACATTCCACACAACAAAGTTATTGGTTTGACTCGTTATCTCTAATTTAATTTAATGAGAATGAAATTGTTACAGCCATGTTAGAATTGAATACAAGTAATGGCAGCGGCCCAGATGGACTACCGAATTATTTCATTAAAAACTACGCCATTTCCTTTGCAAAGCCCATATCACTGATTTTCAACCAAAGCTTGGCAAAAGGATTATATCCTGTATGTTGGAAGACGAGTTACATTGGACTAATCCATAAAAGTGGCGATAAACATAATATAAAAAATTACAGAGGCATCACTAAAATGTCTACAATTTGAAGATATTATATGGTCTATTCACTAAACATCTGAACTGGTATTTGAAATACAAGCTTATAGACATTGCACTGCATTATGAATCCGATGCTCTACATGTCCACCACAAGGCTTGTTTTTAATCAATTTGAAAATTATTTATTTGATTTTATTATACGTTTAATTGTATAATTGTTTGCCTACGATATTACTACTTCTTATGTTATTAAACAAGCCACCTGGTGGACATAGTAGAGGACTTGACACATAATGCAGTGCAATGATGCTATGTACAAAAGCAGAAGGTACTGAGGGCGGCTTCCATGGAATGCCAGAAATGCATCTACCTTTACCTGGTCTCTTTTAAGTCACTTTGAATCTCTTAAACGTCTTTAAACAGTTTTCGAATAAATTAACACAGCTTTTAAAAAAATATCACTCAAAGCCAGTCAGACGATTTATCACATGTTTGAGCGACGCGACTAGCTGCCAAACGAAGAGTTGTTTGTAGTGTATAGACAAAAAAAGATGTCATTTGTCTTGTCGGGCAGAAAGGAGCGTTGCAACAAAGAGTGTTACAAATCCCTTCCTACACTTTTACGGCGCTGTTATGTAGTATATTTATATTTTTTTTAACGTTCCTCGTATATTTAGATAAAGTACTTGCATAATTATTTTAAAATTAAATAATTAAATACATGATGTGGAAATTTAATTGTTCTATGTAAATGATTCTGCGTAATTTTAGTAGGTTGTAGCAAATACGAAATATATAAGCATTTTTTATTATAAAACATTAGAAAATTGCAATTGTATGCTGATCTACAAAAATTGCTTTTAAAATTGTTGTTTAAGTATTTTATACAGAGAATAAAAATAGTTACTAGCGATAAGTTGAAAAATTAATTAATAAGAATCATTAAAAACGTTCAGACATTAAATCATTTACAAGTTTACATATCAAAACCTTTCTGACTTAAGTTCTTTAATCATAAATCCTTAAAATTTTTCAGACTTAAGTCCTTTACATAATTCATAAAATGTTAAACTTGTGCATTTCCCTGATTTTGTTGTTTTAAGTAATAGATATAGTTTTATAAATAAACATCTTTAATTTCACAATCCCTATTTAGATTCGCTCATTGCTATTAAAATAATTGAACTTAAAATAATTGAACTTAAAATAATTGTACTATCATTTTAATACTTTTTGATATATCTACCATTAAATATAATCTTTTCATTAGCTCTACATATTATCAAAAAAAAATAAAAAATAATGGAAACAAAATTAAGAATCCTAACCCACAAGGCGCTCCCAGAAGCGAATTAATTTTAGTTGATCCTTCAACATATTTGGTCGTAGGTCAACAGCGCGATTACTAACGTAAATGATTAGTTATGTTTTCAAACGCGCCACGAATATTCGAAGGATAGAACGTGTGTATATGGCCACCTATTAATAGAATCTCGAAAAAGTATATTACATAAAATAACTCCGTTTTTTTATAAAAGTTGGCAAAATTAATCTTAGGGAACTTATATAAAACTAAGTTACTTGAATTCTAACAGTGTGAAATAATTGAATTTAATAAACAAGCTATAAGGTGACATGGTCAAAACTAAACACATCAACATTTGCTTTATTCAGTGTATAATAAAACGTCTGACGTTTTGAATGTATGAAAGCTATTGTGGCGAATCCGCCCACGAATTATTTTTTAAAAGTTTATTGGTTATTTTAAATTTATCATTCATTCAATCATCAAGCAATCAATAACAATTCAATTACTAAGTGTAAGAAGGAGCAGCAACAATTATCTCTCCCTTTTCAATTTGAGTCAATTGCCCCTCCTCTTCATGTCAATTTTATATCTATTTTCATTACTCCCACTCCATACTTCCCATCCAAACATATTTGTCAATTCTCAACACCTAGTTTTTATTCATCGAGTTTTTATTCCTTCCTTACAGGCACGTCTATACTTGGCGTTTATTCTCATTTCTTCTATACTAATTCCCGACACGAAGTATTCTGGCACTTCTTCCTACTCTTATCCACTTTTATCTACAAATATACCTACTACTCATTATTCTTACACAATTCTCTTGCTTTTCAATATCTGTCATTCTTTTTTCTACCTCATTCATAATATATTTCCCTTCCATTATCTTTTCATATCGTCTATCATTCAATCACAATTAGTATTTTAAAATTTTGTTAAATATTTTAGGACAACTACTACTCGACAACTCGAAAATCACCGTGCATGTTGGCACAAAGTGAGGGATTATCTATGCAAAATTTGTTCTTATAAAGCAGGAACTAAAAGGGGCCTTCATAAGCATATTGAATATGTTCATGTGAGTGAAAAACCAAAATGTCCTCACTGTAATCGAGCTTTCTATAATTCTCACCATATGCGTAGACATATTAGGGTGAATCACCAAGAAATGATACCGGAAGAGGAACGAATTACGTACCAGTAAGTTTTTGATATATAGGTGTAAATTCTCTCCAGATGGCAAAATTTGTTATTTCCGCAAGCCAATCTTTTTTTAAATTTTCATATTTTTAAGCGCGGCTGTGTCAGGGATTGGAATATCTTTTAATATTAGTAGTAAAGTAATATTTATTTAGTCTATAATTGACTATCTACAATAATGAGAAAGAAGAAATACAATATAGAAGTATTATAATATAAGATATAATACATATAAGGAGACGAAAAGCTAATTCTCCTACATAGAAATAACATTATTCTACGTACTCTAAATTGACAATTCTTCTTCTGGGGTATTCATTATTTATAAAGTTAATAACTAATAAATTAAATCAGTATACTTGCATGTTTGCATCATTTTTAATTTTTTAGGATAAGTTTCAAACTTTCTAGTGTGCTTCCTTGTCCTGGTTTTCTATTAAAGTTAAGTTGTAGAACAGGCCTAGCCAACCAGCGGTCCGCGTACGTTCTTTTGCAGCCCGCTACAAGGTTTCAGAAAATATGTTTATTTTATTCATCGTTGTCGAAACAATGTAATGCCCTGTCACTTAAAATGAATTGTATCTATAGGATGATATACAATCTGAATAATAAAGCAAGGGACTTTAACAAATTAAAATCACTGTAGGCCCTTGGTTCATTTCAATTTGTAAAAGGTGTTAATTCGTCCAAATGCATAACACAAGCTGATGCAATACATTATACCATATGTGTATACAGCGAATATTGCAAAATATAACATCTTAATATATGCAAACTTACATACAATCAACGTTGTAATAGAGAATAAATTTTAAGAATTAGTTGTCGAGGCATTCATAGCGTAACGGTTGAGTATCGGATTCGTAGTTCGATACAACGAGACCTTGCACCTATATTTGGAATAGGAAAAGGTGTTGATAACAGCTACAACCCTATGCTAGAAACACGTGCCCACATTGCTTCAATTTTTACAACTAATTCTTATAATATCCTTTTGATCACAATTTGCGAAATTAACACCTAGTTACTTATAAATGATTTGTGTTGTACTAAAATTTTATTTTTAAAATCACACACACCCACGCATATGAATGAGGCCCTCAGGATTATAAGGTTTTTCTAAAGCGGACCACAACACCATTTTGGTTGCCCAGGCCTGTTGTAGAATATTAAGAAGTTTTCCTTCAGGTTTAAAACACATTTACTGAAGCATAACATTTTTATTTATGTCTTTTTCATAATTATATGAACTATGTTAGATTTTCTTTCTTTTTCTATTGTATTTTTCTCTTCTCCTTCCTTTGTATCATGCATGGACTTTTCTCTCTTTGCTTCTTATGTGAATGTATTCGATTTTCTTTTAGTGCTTTTCTTTGTGGACGGTGAGCGATGTATTTGGTGACTTAAAATTTAGATATATTAGTTGGAATGTAGTATTCCTATAATACAATTTCTTGCTATAACTATGATAGCATTGTCCACGTTGGATTAACTATCAATCCTAATGTGAACTTAGAATAATTGCAAGCAAAAAACAATTTCACTTTTTTAAACTCTTGACTATCCTCTAACATCTTAGTGGTATAAATGTAATCAAGTTATAATTTTGTTTTCGTTGTAACAAAATTATATTCATTGAATGCAACTCAAATTACATATAGGTAGATGAAATAGGTAAGTGACGATTTGTATCAGTTGATGATATATAGCTATTACAACATCTTAATGAGAAGAGATGAGATAAGAAGATATACAATGAAGACGGACAATTTCGCCATGGGAACCCTTAGTCACTTTCTTTCTCGTTCATGCGGAAATGTCTACACAGCCAATATAAATCGAATGTAAAGAGATTCGAATGTAAAGTGATTCTAGCGTAGCGAGGAAGGACGTTGCTTTCTAAACGTTGTATCCGATACTACTATAAGAAGATGCTAAAGATCCTTTATTGTAAAAACCGCTAAAGGTAGATATAAGTATATTGTATATGAATCGACAAAGAATTTAATTCTGCAGCATTTGCTGTAAAAATGTACAAGTGTTTCATTCAAAAATATTAAAGAGAAAAATTACAAGTTTCTAAAGTTGATACATGTATACTAAACAAATTTTATTTCTTAACCTGTGGTGTGATACGTGGATTTTGCTAACGCGTTCCGATAGGTGGGTTGTGAGAAACTCCAACTCCAAAAATGGTTTTACTACTTTGTATATATAGTTAGGATTAATTTTTTTATCTTAATCTTAGGGTCTTAAACGCTTGAAGATGAAATTGAATCTTTTATTTTTCTTTTAAATACATACGAAAAATTTATTCTATTAAACTTAAAAAATTGAAAATTCTGTAAAACAAACCATGCTTGTATTAATAATGGACTATGAAAACTTGAGACAAAATTTGACTATGAAAGCTGTGAAAACTATGGTCTATGAAAACTTGAGCGTTTAAATAAAAAGTATGTACCATTAAATTATATCAAAAAATTAGGTTATGAATTTAGGTATTGAATTGATTTTGCACAATCCTTGTACAATATTGAATACTCCATACATATAAAATTATTGCAAACTTTACAGACGTACTAGTTTTCCTGTCTCAAGCTCTACCTACGACATTCCCTACATCTACCTTTACTAACAGCATACCTAATTCCTATAGTCTTCTGGGAATACACTTATCAATATTATTTCCTTAAATATAATTTGGAAGCAGTATTGAGTATTAATATGTTAATATGGTATTGAATATTAATAGAAGCTATTAATAAATGCGGTATTGAGCAAAGGAAACAATACAGTCAAAGACCAGCGTTTACTAGGTCGAGACACACTACAATTTGTAGACATTTCGGCCACTACATTAACTCCATATTTACTAAAGTTGTAAAAGGATATAATTTACATCATGGTGTAAAGGCTACAAAAGTCATGTGACTTTACCTTCCTTGCGAAAACAGAAAAGAATAGCCAAGATTTATAAAAAAGAGTAGCCAACATATTTCATTTTTGCGAGTTTCCAAATATTGTGCAGGAATATCTGGCTTATTTTTTCGAATGGTTCCCATTGCAGTTAGTTTGTGCTTATCTAATAAATTTCAAAAATGGTCAATGTTTGTGCACCTGTTGTCACATGTTCCAGTTATATTCCTGACACTGGTGCAACTAATCGGTCAACCATGTCTTCCGCACTGTTAGTTTAGGCTGTTGGTCCATGTTACCAAGTAGTAAGTGCTGGCATCTAATAAGACTTAAACTTTGATGCCGTACTTCACCGATTTGTTAGGCATATGCTGTCTAAAGGAGCATCTTCCACGGAATGATTCTAATTTCTCATCAATTGTCAGATATTCTGAAGGCGAATAAGCATTAAAATTGACGTTAGAGATCATTCATGTATGTTGATATGTGTTCAATTTGCGTAACCATATCAGTTTGTTATTTGTCTAATACTATATAGACCTTTCTCTACAAACCATTCCTTGAGTTTCTTTTGAGGGATATATCGTTTCGTTTCCATTTTGATCTCTCTGTATTTTGAGTATTTTTTGGTTGTCTAACATTCATTACATCCTTTATCTCAAAGACTTTTTTCCCTCCGCTGATGTGAGTATTCTGTTTTCTTTGAATAATGGCCACTGCTTTCTATGGTGCTTTGCACATAAAACGTATAAATTTTTTCTGTAATAAGATTGCTGCATGGCTTGCTTGTGAGTTTCTCCAATACATGATTCCATAGATAATGATTGATTCGAAACATGCGTGATATGCTATTTTGAATATTTCCTTACCGACCACCGGTTGCAGACATTTTATCATATAACAAGCTTTACTTAGCTCTGGTAATATGCTGTTTACATGATTATTCCATTTTATATTGTGGAGGTGATATGCAAGCCTAGAAATTTTACTTCACTTCGTAGTGGTTGACTGTTTTTATTCTTCCATATCAGCGTGGTAGATGTATGTTTAGATGCAGAGAATTCTATCACGCTCATTTTTGCGTCGGTTAGAGTTTGTTGCACCAGTTTTCTACGTCCATCATTCCTTTTTTCCACTATGTTTTCCTTTTCCGCTTTTATAATGTGATTAATATCATCTGCATATATTACTATATCTCCTATTTTTACCTCTTCTGGTAGAGTATTTAATAATATGAAAAATAGGAGAGGTCCTAAAGTACCCCCTTGCACTATCCCTATATTTATTTGTCGTGAGGGAGACATTATGTGGGCATTAATTCCCTCACCTGATTTAGGCTGGTGTAATTTAGGCATACTTGCTGCTCTCTATTTTTCTTGTCAACGTTTGTGTATATGCTTGTTAAGAAATCAAACATTGCCGTGTTCGTGCTTTGACCTTTAATGAATCCTTGTTGTGTATCAGATATCAGGCCTTTTTATGTAAGAAAGTTAACAATTTTTTGGCGAAAATTATTTCGTAGATTTTTCCAAATCCTAATTCCACCGCTACAGGTCTGTAATTTCCCATTAGGTTTGGATCTCCTTTTTTAAGTATTGGTACTATTTTGGATATTTTTAATCTCTCTGGGAATACTCCCTGTATTAGCAATCTGTCGATTGCATAGCACAACTGTTCCACAATCCAGCATATATATTTTCTTATAACACTTGACGGCATACCCTCGCATCCGCTAGATGATTTGTGCAGAGACTTGTTAACTATTTTTATCAATTCTGATTCTGTTGTAGGTGTTACAAATATACTGTTATAATACTAGTAAATGTTACATTGTCTACTGATGCCTTGAATTTTCCAGTCATCTCGTCTATTTTTTCTATGAAGAAGTTATTACATTCTGTGGTGTTCTTTAACGAATTGTTAGATATTTCATCTTCAATTTTTAGTGAAATGGTATCGTATTTCTTTTATTGGGCTTTATGATTTTCCATATCTCTTTGATTTTGTTGGAGGACTTCATTATGCAATTCTTTTGTTCGGTGTTTTGCTGGTTTACTTATTGGTTGTCACTATTTTTGCTTAGCCAGCATAAACTATTTAAATATTCTTGTGAAAGTTTTATTTCTTTGGTGGTCCATGTTTTCTCAGGTTTTACGCTTTCTATGTTAAAGCAGTGTAAAAATTCGTCATAAAGTGTGCCAAAGCAGGTATTTGCGTCGGCTTGATTTATGGCGTCTTTACAGTCGCATTGGCTTAGTAAATTTTGAAATGTATGATGATTTTCTGTACTGATAATTCTCCTTTTATTATTTTAACCTTACATGTGTTATCCAGTGTGATCCTAAATGGATAGTGATCAGATATTGAAAACTTTAGTACTCTAGCCAATGGCTAGTTCGTTAATTGTTCGCAACTGTTTTATATGTATGCCATCTTGACAAAATATTTCAACACCTCCTACTCCTCCTACCTCCTACCTTGATTATTTTAGCATTATCCTTCGTAAACCAATATTCTGCGATACAGAGTTTTATTAATTTACCGCTGGCCAATTTATTTTCCTCAGTGGCTTTTGCTGAACCCATTATGCTCTCTGCCTCTTTACGATGGTATAACCTTCTTGTGCATTTTTCTCATTATTTAGAGTATTATTTTTTGATGTATTTTCTTGACTATTCCCGTATATTGAAAGTATTGTGTGTTGCATACCGAGTCAGAGGTGTCGAGGTTAGAATGGTTGTCGTATAGTTGTTTGTGTTTGATCTTTTGGTTCTTTCAAAGTGGGTTTTTTTGATTTGATAATGCTTCCATATGTTGAAGATTGTTACTGTGACTTATTGATATGGTTATTTTCATCTATCTATGACTTGTGTGCATATTGTTTATCTGCCTTCTCTGATGGTTTTTGCTTCTCTGTTTGTTTGTTTCTTTTTATGTAAATCTACGATATTTTCTACTGTATTTTCATTTCTGCTTCCTATTTATGGTACTAAATGATTAAATATATCCGTACGCGTATTTCTTTTTGCAGTGTTTGTTGATTTTTGGGCATTTAAATTATATTTTCTGTATTCCTGTTGTACGCCGGATATTAATTTATCTGCATGTATTTGCAATGCTTTGTTGAGATTTTCGTTTGTAACTAAATCTTTTCGGTCTTTTTATAATCGAACTTCATGGAGAAGATCGTCAGTTTTCCTATATTGTTCGTTTATTATGTAAATAACATGTTTAATCACCCTATGCGTACTACCTTCGATTATGTGCTCTTACAGGCTATTTGTTGTTATAGATTCATTTGAAAATTCTGAAAAATCTTCCATGATATCGAACTCGACTTGTTCATTAAAACTTTTGGAGTTGTTACTGATCGATGTAACCTCACTTTTACTACCTTCGGAATAACATGTCCATTTTGTGTCTACCACCAGTTTTTACTTCCACACATTGTTTTTCATTTATATTTACGCATTTGACAATTTCTTTTTACACTTGTAACATACGATTATATGGTTATATTTTGTGAGACGATTTTTAAATGCGTCACATTCGCCTGACGCCATGATTGATGTAATATTATTAGCTGACGGTTGCTTTTATTATCAAAACGTAAGCAAGAAACAAAAAATTCAAATCTGCTTTGGCTCATTGTATATCTAAATACATCCATTCCGATACCGTTAGTGTTCTACAATTCATGAAAGTTCCTAAGATTGTTTTCGAAGGCGCCAACTAAATAAAGAAGTGTGAATAGAACCTTGATTTCTACTACTGTGGTTTCAATATAATGCGGCGAGTTTTTCTATTTCTCAGATTTTTTTGTGATTCTATAATTTGTGTTTCTTACATCATCAGTTCTCATCTCTTCGTCTATGAATAATAGAAAACACCCTTTTGGAATTTTTGCACTTTTCCATAAGCTTTAACACCTGGCAAGTGCATTATAACGTTTTCACTTCTAGTCCTGACATTTTTATTTAGTAGCTTTTTAGAACATTTTGTGCCACTTTTTCTCACAAAAAATTATCTATACCTTCTACTTCACAATCTATTTATCTCTCTCTTCTTTGTCAATTGATTGTTGTTCTTGGCCAGAATAGTCGTTTTTGGTACTATGATGATCGATTTCTAAGTCTTCTTCTGAATTTTTCTCATCAATGAAAGGTTCTGTGATTTCGGACTTCACCCACGACTTTAATTGTAAC
>WYDF02280440.1:0-17174 GCA_009867245.2 Adranes taylori | reverse complement strand
AGATCGCTGCGTATGAAAGCTTGCAATATACATAACTTACTCGACTATTTGTTTGGTCAACTGGACTTGCTCGAAGTACATATTTAAAAATGTTTTATTGATACTTAAATTGCAGTTTAGAATCAGGTAGAGAAGTGGGTCCTCTGACATTGCCATAAGCCGACGAAAGTGCATGTCGAACTGTAATCACTACTGCTAGTAGTGATGTTGCTAGTAATTCAAGCGTTAGCAGTGAAAATGAATTATCTACACCTTAAAATATATCTAAATCCAATGGAACTTGTTTGGACATCTTTAAATCTTTGAAATTTTTACAGTTCATCTCGCTATGGTAATCGCCAGTTGTTGCAGAGAGAAATATTGATTTTAATAGTGTGAATAATTATTACTTCAAAATAATTTACAGACTTTATTCAGTCTCAATGAGTCGCTTCTGAAAAATCATATAAAAATCTGATATTTGCTTAGATTTTATTTGATATTTGTGAAGCGAAGATGAAATTTACAGATAAAGAGTTGTAAAGAAAAGGAACAAGTACTCTACCAGTTATTCTGCTTAAAAATTACCTAGCGTCAAAAGGATTTATCAAAATTGCTTGAAGAGAATAAAAGGGGTAAGTTTATTTTGTTTGTGTACAAAACCTATTGATGTGATTCGATGAAACAAATATTAATATTTAATATTCGTTTCTTACAATTGTGCATAAATTCTAGAAATTGAGTTTGATTTATCCGTTCAATGTAGCCAACAGATAACAATTTAGACAATAAACAATATTAAATGGAAATTTTACTTATCTTGTAGGATTTTATATATTTTAAAACTAACGGTAAGCACCTTCTTTTACATCAAATTAACTATTTTAAACATTACGTAATATATTTTATTTAATTCAGTCATTATCATAACGTCAATATTTTAAATTTTCTTCATCTTGGTTTTATCTGTAAAATTCTATATAAACTTTGCTTTGTGACGACATAAACTTTGTTCCTGAGAGTACATATTTACGTAACATTATTTCTTTTTCTTCATTCTCGCATGTTTCTCGTTTAGCATTTGCGCATCACGTGGAAATTCTACCCGCAATCTTATAATGGTCAAGCTGCACATACCACAGCAATTTGTAAAATAGACGACATTTTAAGTTAGAATACAACTTAGCGTGTTTCAATACATCCGTGTTCTTAATTTATTTCTCCACATTTAGACTAGCAAGATCATTAATTTAAGTTAGGTAAGTTTCAAAAACTGCCATTGTCGTGCCAATCAAGTAACAAAAGCCGAATAGAATATGCTTCTTGATTAATTGTGGAGGTATATCTCAGGGGACGGTGGATTTTTCACTTTGGGAACGTCTGGTCGCACTTCCTTTGGAACAAAAGGGTGGCGCTTGTGTTTAGCATCTTTCAGTCAGTAGAGTTCGCTTTTGCGAACACACGCCTCTATCAGCTGAACTAGTAAGGGAAGGGGAAGAACGAAAATCTTTATTAACGAGCGATTGCTGAACTACGACATACCGGAGCCCCTTTGAGGTATTGTTTGTGTTTGTATTTGTATTGAGCAACAGTTGCTCGAATTATGGCGAGTCTCTCAGGATGTCGCAGGTTTATTTCGGAGCAACGCGGACTGTTTCGATCGCGACAACTATCGCTTATTTATTGCGCGAGAGTGTTTTTGGCGTAATAACGTTGCAGCTTAACACTTAACAAATGTTATTGACAGTCTAGTGGAATAGGTTCAAAGTTTTAATATTCAAGCATGATAAAAATATTGAAATGACAATGGATTTGAGGATGGCTTACCTTCTGTCCTAAATCCGTTGACAATTGTAGTTTTTAAAAATGAGATGTAGGTCCTGGAAAAACTAATTGAACTAGATTTAAGAATTGTTACTAAAAAAATATACGCGAAATTTGACTTAGGAAGTTACTGATTAAAAAAACATTTGGCTAAAGTGATAAAAATATTTCGTACGAAAGATTAGTTTTATTGGTGCCCCTATTCAAAACGTGACCTTGGGAAAGAAGTAAGATTTAAAGGTACCGTTAGTCTAACAACGAACTCATTTTGAATGGATCATAAAAAATCAAACATCAAACTGTCCGCTAAATTGAACATATTGCCGACGCCCTGCTGCTCTTCGAAGTAAATGGATACTAGAAAACCAGCAGGAAATCACTCTTACTCCAAGCTCGCTTAAATGATCATCTGATTTTGCTTTTCGAGAAAATTGAATGTTGGTCTATTGCCGAGGGTTACAATTGCACCTGTTTGTGGTTTGTTTGTTGCTCACATTAAATTAAATTCACACCCCTAAATTCACACAGATTCTGTTGGTCCAGTTTCTTCTGGAAGACAAAAACTTAGTTTCCAGACTCTTGGCGGATTAGTAATTCAGATATTCATTATCAAAGACAATTTATCAATCAATCAGTTCAATTCAATTAAATTACACATATTTTTTATCATGTAAATAGTTATTTGATTATTGTTAGTTAAAATAGCAGCCCACCGTCTATTATACTGTCCATTGCTGTTACGGGTACTATAAAATAAAAATTTAACTCGTGTTAGAGATAATTAAAATATCTGAGGCAAGTATAAAAATCTGGATAAAAACCAACTTCCTCTTTCTTAATACCATAAGAAAACAAAATTTTGAATATTTAAGTAATAAGTATTGAAGTAATTATGAATTGTTTGAAAAAGAACGTAATTTCTTCATACATTCTGCATCTTTTAGACGCTCAAGGAGCCTATGAAAAAATATTTAGGATTTCTTCTTTCGAAATAAAAAAAGTATATACATTCTCAATGAACTATTTCTTTTTTCTATCGTTTTTATAAAAAAAAATAATATGCACACAAAATAGAAGATCTGGAATGTAGTAATATTATAAAAATTGGGAATACCCTGTAAAAATTAGGAATATAAAAAGTTTAAATGGATTTATGAAACTAATCAAATTAATAAAAAATAAAAATTACCTAAGGTTTTGTGTTCGATTTGATTCGTGCCCAGAAATGAATAGATCTTATTGCCGGCGTTAATCAGGTAATGTTTACATTTTTCTTTCGACTTGTACGAGATCGCATAGCCCCAAAGCCTTTCTGATAATCGTACAAGAAAGGTTCCATCTTCTTTGTCGTTAAGCAGGTTTTCGGCATCAACACGTAATATTAGACCTGTAAAAGAATGTTCAAAACGAAACATTCGATAAATCTTAAGTAGAATGCAGGTCCGGGGTAAGTAGGAAACTCTTATAGGTAAACATTACATAATAGTCAAGTCCACGGGGTGACAAAAATAACGTTGACAAATTGTTAGATGTCGTAATTGAATATTCAAATATTCAATTACGCGCTCCTTATCTACATACTGGCGCCCCTTATGAAATCTTTCGCACCTATGGTGTAAATTTCGGTTTAGTAAATATTGCATTATCATTGGCTCCTTCAAGGCTATCATCTTTTTGCATGACGCAATATTTGTACGCCAAGTGATAGAAGTCGTTTCGTAAGACTTCGCACAGAACAGACATAGTCTATCGTAAACTCTCGTATAGGTACACCCCCCAATGGTGAATAGCAAATAATATATACCTCACATATATCGTCATTTATCAAGCATATTAATAATACTTGTTTCAGGTTTCGTATGCGTAACTGCTGTGTGTTTTCAAAACATCAAACAAATTACATGTTCCAGTACCGTAATTTGCGGCTCGCGTACTCTTCTTCTCCCCGTACGCATAATGGCCTCCTTTCTCGTGGGAGCGAGAGCTAGTTCAGTTGATCTCAGGCATTCAACTACTATCGCCAACGTCCCATTTAGTTTACCCTCTAGAGTTTCTATGTACTTGGCCTTTTCCAATACTGATTCCGTCTACGAAGGTGGTCAGTTGTTCTCCGGGCTGCCGCTTCTGCCTTAAAAGGCTATCGTACGACACATTAGATAACGTGGGTCCAAGGATAGAACCTTGCAGAATTAGGAAGGTGAATTCAAGCGTACATATTTTTCTGTGTTTGTTGCAGGTCATTTTCTTGTCCTAAAGATAACTAGACAGTATCCTGAGAAGATATTGCGCGATGTTTCTCTCTACCAAGGATCTAAGTATTTCTCCCCATGACGCTTTGTTACAAGCATTTTGAATATCCAAAGTTATAAGTGCGCAGAGGCGCCTCGTGCTTTTCACGGTTTCTTCCTTAAATGCCTATCCGTCGCTATCGTATCAATGGTCGAGCGCCCGGTTCTAAATCCATATTGGCTGTTATGCAGACCCCCTCCCTCATATATGAGTATCTGTAGCCATACAAGCACCATCGCTTCTAGCAGCTTTGCCAGTGTCGGCTGCAGACATATTGGTCGGCATGATCCAGGGTCGTTCGGCTCATTGCTACCTTTTGGTATTACGATTACTTCGGATTCCTTGAACTTTACAGAGAACGTACTGTCTTCATTTGTTGTAAGTTTGTTATAGACTTGCAATAATGGATCCGTGCAGTATGCCACGGAGATCTTAACTATTTCCCTCGGAATTCCGTCTAACTCAACCTTGGAGGTTTACCTGCCTTCAGCCTGGCTGCGGCAGCTCACCGTTTATGGTCATAACATCTCCCAGGTAAATTAATTCAATTAATGAATATAATAAATAGTCCTCTAATATAATATAAATTGATTAATCCGATGTAATTCCAATTAAATTCAATTCGATATAATACATAAATTCGCTAAATAATAATTTATTGAACGTAAGAAAAACGTAGACGTTTAAACCAATGTAGTGGAAAGGAGTTAGTACGGGAGATGAACAATGAACACCTGCGTCCTTGATACGCGTTCGCGGGAAAAAAGATGCTAGTACGTCCTGGAAAGAAAAACCGCTAATATTGCACGCAGATGCATTTATCGTTGTTTTGGCCTTCGCGGAATTATTTACGTAAAAATCATCAATTTAATATACGATTTATTCTCATTGGATGTCTCTATATTTAAAAGGGTAACTGTTTAACAATTCTTCTTGCGTTGCACTCTGACTGATGGAACAGCGTATGTTTTCGTAGAAGTTTGACAGTAAAATAATGCAATATAAATTTTTCCAACGTATCAAAGATGTTCTCCTATTGGTCGTAGTTCAAAACCTCTTAAGATTTTTAGCAGAAGTTTCTCTCAAGCCAAATGCATTGGACATGTAAGAAGAGCCTCCCTGTCGGCAATTGTATATTGTGTTGGGCATTTAGGAGTGAGCAAATTCGTATATTTCGACTCGCATAATTCTGTTTAAGTGATCAGATGTATTTCTTGTCCTATGAGCAAATTCGCGGTCTTGAATTTGGTTTGCCCTAAGTAAGAGCCAATAGTAATTTACATATTTCATTTTTTTTAACTAGTAAACCAAAGTTAGTGGTAATGTTTTTTATATAAACATCAGGTCAAGTATATTATTTTTACTTCGGCTGAATCTTTCGTTCTCTTGTCATCATCTTCTTATTCACTTCGTTCACTCATAAATATTTTATAAACCCTTTCTTGTTATCTAAGTTTTCAATACGAAAACGAGAAGGTTAACATCAGATAAAGAGAGGCCAATTGCTAAGTGCACCGAGTCAGCGTGGATGGCAGAGATAGAACTCCAGAGAGACCCATAAAGTTGCGCTGTCCGTGTAGCCCATGCATGCTGGTAGATGTGCCTACTCCATACACATCAATAAAACAGCGAAAAAAATTACCAAGTCGGTTCGCGGCTTCCGCCCACATCTCCAGGTGACGTGCTTCTACCAGCCACCAAAAACCCATGAAGAGCATCACCGACGCCTCTTTTATTATTACTTCGGCGGCAGCGATTACACTACACGAACGCATCACTTCTATCTCCGTTAAAAGTCCCTTCATATCTTTGATAAGTCATGCTATAGCTCATTCAACGTATCTAATGTTATCAACAGTTCATCTCGCATAAGGATATACAACAATCCTAATTTAGAAGAGAAGTCACATTCCAATCAGAAGAAGTAATAATAAAATTGTCTCTAGTTCAAAAATCAAATTGTCTCTAGTTCGCTACTTTTTACTTGCTACTTTTTATTGATGGAAGGAAATGGAACAGCCTAACGAATTGTCTGTTAATTAAAGTCGCGAGTCGAGTCACATGCCTATTATAACTATTTGCAACAATAAACCACATTATATTACTCCGTTATTGCGTACTACAGTAGTCAACAGGATAATTACGAACCTGCTTTAATAAGATTCAATTCTGTAACAAAACGTTCTGCTACTTTGCCTCGAAGTTGTCTCGTCAAGGAAAACGTCAATCTGAAATTGTTTGTCTACTCAATGTATCTCGACAGATTGTGTCAAACGCAATTCATCGAATCAGAGAGCTCGGCCATGAAGGAGGCCGCCTGGGAAGAAGGAGGAATGTCTAGTGATGGGCCCTCATTTGATGCCCCACGATCATGAAATGAGGAAGTTTTTCTTTTCAAAAAAGAAGTACCTCTTTTTCTTTTCAAAAGATGAGTGCCTCTTTTTCTTGTCAAAAGAGGAGTTCCTCTTTTTGTTTTAAAGAGGAGTTTATCTTTTTTTAAGAGGAATTCCTCTTTTTCTTTTCAAGAGAGGAGTTCCTCTTTTTCTTTTCAAAAGAGGAGTTCCTCTTTTTTTTCAACCAAAGGGTTTCTCCTTTTCTTTTCAAAAGAGAAGTTCCTCTTTTTCTTTTCAAAAGAGGAGTTCCTCTTTTTCTTTTGAAAATATGGGTTCCTGTTTTGTTTCAAAAAAGGAGAATTAACTTGTTAATGATAATATTTTTGTACAACGTAACGACCTCGTTTGATGCACATAGTACGCGCTAGTTGCAGCGCCGTGCATAAGGAGAAGAGTACTTGCTCTGTATGATGTACGGCTTCAGCTGCCATGACACTGTTGGCTTTCTCATAAATGAGGTATTTCATTTCTGACCTCATCATGATGAAATAGAAGAATTACTTTTTTTTTAAATACGAGGAGATTCATTATTTGTGAAAAGTTACTCTATTTTTAAATATGAAGACGATCATTATAAGTGAGGAGTTACTTTTTTGTGGGATGTTTGTGGGTGTGTTTCTGTGAACATGATAACCTCTAAACAGTTCAAACGATTGCAAAAAAATTTCGCATACGTATTGAGGACTATCTGAGGACAAACCATATAGATTTCAGAACAAAATCAACTCACCAGAAGTAACGTCACCATCGGAAGTAAAACTATAACATCAACCGATTGCAGCCAAATTTGATATGAATGATATCAGGCTTTAGATGACCGAAAGTGTAATTAATCGAAAATTTAATTAATTGTGCCAAAATTCCGCATACTGCTTTAAGACTACGTAATCTTTTTTTAGCGCATTTTTTAGCAACTTCCGTTCACAGGAAATGACAGTTTATTGTCTTCAAAAGTCTAACCAACTGAGCTGTTTTATATGTTTTTAGAATCACTAAATAAGATTTTATGCAAAGTATTTTTTTGGGATTCCACATCAGCATTTTGTGCAACATTTGAAGTGCAAGTATTTGAGAAAAGAGTTAGTCCTTTATTTCATCATAATGAGGCCTCAAATGAAGAACCCATCAGTAATTTTAATATAATAAATCGGTTAAAGGGTTTCTGTTTTGAAAAAACAAGGAACTCCTGTTTTGAAAAACAAGTAAGAGGACTCCTATTTTGAAGAAAAGCGGAACTCCTCTTTTGAAAAAAAGAGGAACTCAACTTAGAAAAGAAAAGAAGAACTCCACTTTTGAATAAAAAATAGGAGCTCCTCTTTTGGAAAAAAATGAGGACATTTGAAAAAAAAACAAGAACTCCTCATAAATGAAAAAAAGTAACTCTTTCATTTCATGATAATGAGGTACCTCACAAATGAGGGACTCATCACTATTCTGCTCGCTTCATATGAGTTACCTGTTTTGAGGCATCACAAATAAAAGAGTTACTCCCTCATTTTCGTTTTCAAACGAGGTGTCACCCATCACTAGAGGAATCGCACTGTTAATATTTCTAGGAACTGACAGTCATCACAAAGCATGTTCAGCAAACTTCGAGGGTTATACAAATGGCTAACAAGGAGCACAACTCCAAGTCTTACAAGCTTCAAAAAGTCCAGGTTCTTAAGGAAGAGAGGCCCAACAAGAAGTTATTTGCTGTAAAGCAAGCACACAACCTTAGGATAGAATCTAATCCGATAGGATGTGATCCACTAAAACGATAAAATCTTCAGGTGCCTCAGTAATCGGTCACCGTCAAAATACCGTAGTTTGGAGCAGAATATGCGTCAGCGACTGTCACAGATGGCGCAAATATCTTAACAGAGTCTAACAGCCTTCGGAAATATGAATTCTCGGGCGCTAGGTCAATTTAACGTGAGGCCAGACGCTGCAACCTGATCTTGTTGTTCCTCCGATCCTCATTGGCTTACTGAGGGCAAGAGCACTTCGACTCTTTTGAGTAATCCAGTAGTTCGTGTTCTTGTGGGCAGCTGAAATAACCTTACTTCTAATTAGTGAAACAGCTATAACGATTTAATAAAATACGTCTATTGGTCTTCTAGATAATTTAAACAGAGAAAAAAATATGTATGCACAATAAAATGTCAAATTAAATCAATACCGCATAGATGGTGGTTAGCAAAACAGTAGCGATTCTATTACAAACAAAACAATATCTAAGCGGTGCAAATAAAACAGTACAAATGCATAATAACAATAAAACAAAATAAAAGCGGTTGCTGCTGGCTGCCGCTGCTGGTGGTCTTGTCTCCTATTTTTCAAACTTGGAACTAAATAATTTTATTTTTACTCACTATAAGATATAGGATTCATGTTAAGGTAATGTCCGCCACTGCTAAATAATTTTATGCAAATTCTCGCTATTTATAGGCGAAGGCCTTCACTCAATTTTTGGTCTGTTATACAGATGTATGTGGAGCAATATCACATCTTTTATATCTCGATACGGTCTTCCTCACACAATCCTATACAAATCTGCGGCATTCCGACGGGTTACAATAGAACACGCAGTACCAGCGACAAACAGCAACGTGGTATATTATGGCGTAGACATAGGCAACAGTGGATGGCGCCAGCCAACATATTATATACAGCAAATGCAGTGCAACATACACAACGCTTAACATGGCAACAGCAAAGCAAGCGACAGTTTATCTCTGCCTGCTGCATGCGATTAAGTAGGTGTTCAATTTGATTCCCCTACTCTACCTAATGTACATACGCTGCATATGCGTTTGCATGAAGTAGCAATAGTGGTGTAGAAACATGCGTTCGATTAATTTACAACGGTGGAAATCATGTTTGTTTATCCATTTAATAGAAAATACATTTAATCCCCCAGTAACAGCAATAATAATATTTGTTTATATATTTAATCTTTTTAGATACGAATTGAATAATAATTTTTATTAATATAGTATGAAAGATTACGCAATTTAGGGATACTTTTAACTTCTTAGTACCATGCTTTGATACACACTTCGAAACCGGTTGAGAATATTATTACTTTATTAATATCCATTCTTCGTTTGTTAAATTTCCTTTGCTCAATAGTGCTACATTATAAACTATTTGTGAACCCCAAAAACTATTTAGCACCTACAACTAGTTATTTTTATCACCCTGTACATACATTACACTCCAGTCGAAACGTCTATATAAATGAAAAGCACGCGATACAAGCTTTACTTAAAATAAAATTAAATGTAATTAATAAAAATAATAGTTCTCTAAATAAACTATGGAATCGTTCTTACCATGAAACCAAGTCTCCGGATTGTTTTCAGCATCCATGCCGGCACCTTTTGGCAATTCTATATTTTTATACCAACTAATAACCGCATCACGATTTTGTGGCACTGGGGTATTAACTATGGAACCATAAGCTGGATCCAAACTAAAATTGATTGAATTTCTATGTTCCTCTCGTGCTCGTCTAGCAATTTCTCTAGTATGGCGTTCAGCTTCTTTGGCTTTTCTTTCTAAATTGAGCAACAATAATAATGTATTAGCGACACGCCATAAAGTTTGAAAAAAAATCGTGGACGAGTCTAACAGGACTAGCCCAATTTTCATGTAGTGAAAGTGAGAAGAGTTTGTTTAGACTACGTACGGTAGAGTTTGAGCCACTTGTAGATTTTAGTAAACCAGTAAGCATTGTAGTAAACCAGTAAGCATTGTAGGTATAATAGAGATTAGCAGATTCAAGACTAAGGAATGGGGCAACTACGTTTAATATTGAAGTATTGGTGCCTCTGACAATCATTTTAAAGCAAACCGAATGCGTTTTAACATTCAGGAGTTCATTGAAACTTAAAACCTTTTCTAGAAATATTGTTCAATGGTAGTATTATACCTCTGCATCTGTGAAACTTTTGAATAAATATCCAATAGTATACGTCGTTTCATCAGTTTAGTTAAATTTTTTTATCTTTGCAATACCATCCATCTTTTTTTTTGAACGGGCCTTTCGGCGCAAATTGTATTGGCTAAGTAACATAGAGTTCAAATCCGCCCTGGACGATCCCAAACCCGGCTTAGAAAGAAGGAGGGAGGAAGTTGTAATCTGGATGGCGGTCATCTTCCTCGTCCCAGGAAATAGGCGGAGCCATCTGCTGAAGCAGTTTCCAGGGCAGCCTGCTGCCCAAAAGGTGGCAGCCCCATCAGCAGGCACGGATACTGTAGGCGAATAACCTGCACATTGTATAAATACCTATTACCGAAACTGAAGTGAGAACAAACCAGGTGGATTTAACTATGATGACAATTGCTCTAAAACGGACTACACGAATCGGTTTTTGGAACGTTAGAACCATGTGAGAAGCATGGAAACTAACACAGGTGGAGAATGAAATGAGGAACTACAAACTAGATATTGGATTAAGTGAAACAAGATCGGAACTATTCGGGGTAACGACGACGGCCAACAACAGCATCCACCTGTACTCAGAAAGAGAAGAAGGGGCAGGCCACTTCGAAGGTGTAGGCATTCTTCTTACCAAGAAGTCAAGATTAAACCTTATGACTGTAAGCCGATCTCAGAGAGAATCATTCAGAGCGGATCATTACAGTAAGATTCCGATGTGGAATGAGAAATATAGCGGTTGTTCAATGCTACGCCCCAACTGATCAAGCTGAACAACCAGTGAAAGATACCTTCTACGAACAACTGAACGAAGTTTTTGAAACATTGAAAAAGAATGCCATAAAGATTCTTCTAGGTGACCTGAATGCTAAGGTGGGAGTTGATAAAGAAGGCGAAAGAAGAACGATTGGGCCCCTTAAACTAGGAGAAAGAAACGACAATGGTGAAAGGCTAGTAGAATTCTGCCAATACGAAGACTTGGTCGGAGGAGGAACCATCATCCCTCATAAAACATGCCATAACGAGAGTTAGGTTTTGCCCAACGGCATAATACAAAACCAAATTGATCAAAACCTAAAATGTGGTAGATGTTAGAAACAGAAGAGGGACAGACTTGGAAGCGATCATCACCTAATGACAGCAACCGTGAGAATCAGAATTGTAAGTTCCAAGAAGAGAGAACGAAGAGATCAGAGAAGGTTTAATGTAGAAAAGCTTGGCAGAAACCAAAGAGATGTTTAATTTAGAACTAATAAACAGATTCCTAGCACAAAGAGAAAACGAGGAACAGCTGGATGTAGAAGACCAGTGGATCCAATTCAAGCAAGCCCTGAGAAAGATGTGTGCTTATTAGGATACAGAAAAAGAGAACGCAGATTATGAATATATGAAAGAACATGGCATATTTTAGAACGAAGGAACGAAGCTAAGATGAGACTACAACAGGGACACGAAACATCAGACACAAACGCACAGGAAGGCGCAAAGGCAGACTACTTAACAGAGACGTTTAACGAAGTGCAAGGAGAGATAGGAGAAGCTAAAAATGCTGAAGAAAATGCAAGACAAGGAAACATCAAACAACTCTACAGGATCACCAAACAACTGTCTAAAAGAAAGTTATACCACAGGAAATCAATAAAATATACCTTTTAGCGAACACCACAGAGCAGCTCAAATGATGGGGTGAATTCTTCATACTGAACAGGTCCATTGCAGAGAGCTAAAACCAACAGGAAGAGAACCAAAATGTAAAGCCGCTAAAGATAGATCTAAACCTGATCACTGGAACAGAGGTGGTGACAACAATCAAGGAGTGTAAAAATGGCAACAGGTATTGAAAACATACCTACAGAAGCACTGAAAATCGACGCTAACCTGATAGCAGAAATGATGATCAATATACTAACCTAAGTGTGGAACACCGAAGTAATGCCAATTGATTGAAAAAGTGGGGTGCTTGTCAAACTACCCAAGAAAGGGGATCTCACCAAGTGCAAAAACTGAAGAGGTATAATGCTTCTCTCTACGTGAAGTAAATTTATTTACCAAATAATTTATTTGATAAACAATATTAATTATAATGGGTTTACAAATTTTGATAAATAATAAAACACATGCTGGTTAAGATTTATTTGATATAACATAATAAATGATAATACGGACACAACATAATTTTCCTCCGAGTCGAAAATAAATCATAACGACCAAGCAACATTTAATTAATCATAATAATAAGAGAGTAATTAATAACGGATTGGTTGACTACCAATGTTACAAAGTGTAGTACGGTTCTGATTTATTAAATTTGCATGAAGGTTTAGCCGCCACCGCTAAATTTTATACCCGATACGTAGGTAAATATAAAAACTAATATGCAACGTGCAAATAAAAGCGAATTAATTGTTAACTTGTTGAGAACCGAAAATTAGTTACATTGATATAAAAATATTTACTCAGAATCAAATTCCAAGAACTTTATGTGTTTCAGTTTCTTAAAATAAAAGAAATAGGCGTACTAAACTAAGTCTGAGCTAGTCAAAAACAAATAAAATTCTGAATGTCCTCTCTACTAAATTTTCGGTCGACCGGCGCGTCATCTTTCGTTCTTAGATTAGGCAGAAGTGTGTTGTATCTCACTTCTGCTTATTAAAAAGTTTAATACTTAAATGATTTTTTCATTGCCTCTCTCTACCAGACTGTAGCATAAACTTATTCGCGTAAAAGAGTACCTCCTTTTTCCTCTTTGCTCCTAGCTTCTTTATTCTCCTCGTCTGCCTTCAAAGTAACACCTGCATGCTGAAATTATTATGCGTGTATTTTGCAGATAAAATGAATCTCCATTTCCCTCAGATTAGATCATCTAATCTAAAAATTTTAAAGATTTCTACAATAGAACCCTAAGAATTGTCAGCTTAGCAGCTGTTATTGTCCTATATCAGTTTAAAGGTCCCACCCTTTTAAATTAATTTAAAAGAAACAAACAAAATTATGAAATAAAATAAACTAAAAAATGGAAAAAAATTTAAATAAAATATCCGGGGATTTCCTTTCACTGAAATTTCACTGATATATTACTTTAGGACCTTCCCGAAATTAAGATAATCCGCTCCCAAAACTTCAACTTGGATCAGTCACTGGTAGTAGAATTGTTAAAGTGCAATAGCTTCAGATTTCGTACAATCTAAATTAGACTTACCAAATGATACAATATAAATTATATGCACTGTGTGTAAACAAGTTAGATTTCAGTACATGAAATATTAAGTGGATTCAAATATTTGTCCAACTATTTTTAAATTTGCAATAGAAGAAATTAGTTTGTTCCAAAATCCCTCCTGTAGACGCTAAAACAATCTCAGAAATCACACAGAACGACAATAGCCAGAAAAAAATTCTTGAAAAAATTTGGCAACCATCCTGATAATTTACGGATCTTGACTGGTTTTACTTTGCCTAAGACACCCAAAACAACTGGTAATAATTTATCACTTTGAGGTACCGGTCAAGCAAAAATAGAAAGAATAAGAGAGAATTAAAAGGTTGAAGTGTGAAAGTGATCTATGGAAGTCTGTATTTAAATTTAAGAATGAATGGGGCGATACGCCAAGATAGAGAAAAATTATGATATGAGGGAGGAGAAAAGAGAATGAGAGATGAGGTACATGATGAGTGAAAATGGTATGGACGAAAATAAAGGGGATATAAAGAAAGAGGAAGGATTAGAGGAAATCAAGAGAAAGAATAACTTAAACGCGGCAGGACCTGATGGAGTTCCAAATGAAGTTTAGGGATACCTGAATTGGAAAGGAATTGGAGCGTTAGTAAGAGGATTTAATGAGATTTGGAATGGGAGGGTGAATGTACAAAAATAATGGAAGGAAGGTGAAATAATACTGAGGACGCAGAATAATGAATGGAGAGTATAGGTTATTTGGAAGGGTAATGAATAAGAGGATTGTCAGATATTTATGTAAGAACAGAGTGTTGTGAAAAATGCAAAATTGGATTTATAAAAGGAAGAAGTACACCTGATAATTTGGTGATCATAAATTATCTGATAATTCAAGAACTGTGCGCTGGAGGGAAATTATATATGATGTTTTTGGATTTGCAAGCGGCATTTGACAATTGGCATTGGAAAAGAATAATTGGGATTGTCAGAGGAATAAACGAAGAGACAAAAGTAAGAGCAAAAGTGGAAAATAGAGTGTATGAATGGTTTGAAATAAGGAAAGGACTAAGACAGGGATGTTCAATGAGTGGGAGCTTGTATAATATTTACACGTCAGATTTAGAAAATGTGTTGAGAAACGGATTGTGTCGAGGGACAATGCTCGGTGAAAGAGAAGGTGTGGCCATTTTGTATGTATGGCGAAAATAAGAGAAAAAATGAAAGAAATGATTGAATAAGTATATAGAGAAAACAGGTTTACAGGTGAATGTAGCAAGAACAAAAATGATAGTGTGTAAGAGGGGAGGTGGAAATGTGATTGAAACTGTGAAAATGTACAAGTATTTAGGTTCTACGTTAAATTATAATGGGACCTGCAACGTATATATTTGGTTGACAGTGAAAGCAGCAAAAGGCACAATGGACGATTAAGATATGTGTGGGAAATGAAATTTGACGATTCTATGAGAATGAGAATCACAATAATGGAAGTTTGCATGTAACGTATTATGTTTGTTATATGGAGCGAATTTCTGGGGTGTAAAAGAAAGAGCAGAGATGGAAAGAGTGAAGTAATGAGGAAAATAATTGAAATGGAAAAAACATCGAGGCAGATTGTTGTGCCAGAATCTGGGAAGTATAAATATTGGAATAAAGGAATAAAGAAATTAGTAATTTTGAGAGAAAGCTTATGGTGGATGAGAATTTAAGATTGGTGAAAATGGTTTATTTAAAAAGTCTGGAGAATGAAAGAAGGGGTATCTGTTTGAATCAATGGGCAAAAGAGAGGAAGAAAGTGTATGAAAAATAGGATGGTCTATGGGAAGATGGTTCGAGAAAATGTGTGATGTGGAAGAAACTGTAAATGAAGTTCAGATAAGGATGAATGATATTTATGTGCAAGATAGATGGAAAAAATTAAGGAATCGGAATTATAGATGTGGGAGTGAGGAAAGTGGAAGCAGGTATTGGATGGATGAGAGTGAGAGGTGCTGTAGAATATGTGGAAGAGATGGGGAAAGATGAGCATAGGGTGAATGCATGTACGAGAATGAATTGGAGTGCTGAAGAAAGGTGTTGAGCGAAAGAAACACCTTAGAAAGAATTATTGACGAACGAAGGAAGAGGACAGAACATTGAGGGTAGTAAATAAAGAAGGTGAAAATTCCTTACTTCTTCTATGGGAGTAAAGTGGCGCTTAGAATTGGTTTTGTTATTTTTTTTTGGTTTCTTAAATTTTTTGTTGTAAAATTTGTATTTATGCTAATAATAATTTATGTTAATTTGTAAGTTATACCAATACAGGTTTTTTTTTATTAATTAATAGAAGGAAACAAATGTAGTAGAAAATAGCAACAAATTCGTAAAAAATAGACTGGTCCCAAACATTGTGGTCCCATAAAGTATCATAGAATCCTAACAGTAACCATATTGCTAATCTACGATTCTTGTCTGGTTATAGATGTCTTGAGACACTCAGGCACCTAAAAAGACTGGTTAAATATAATCATTTTCAATGTGTTGGATCGAGCCGAGATTAAAAGAAACAAATGTCTCACAAACTAGCAAACGAAGAAATGTGTAAAATATAGACTGCTACGAAACCTTTTTGTGATCGCAGCAAAAACCATAGGAATCAAGTAATAAAACAAAAACGAATCAAGAAACAAGAACAATTACTTCAAGGGTTGTTATCGGATAACATATTCGAGGTAAATTAATTCAATCCGAGGTGAAATTGACTAAACAAATTTCATTCAATTCGGATATAACATGACAAACGATAGCAAACGAAAGTCACCAATGTCACGAATAGCGTCATAAAATGGAATACGGCAGGTCATATTGCCAGAATGACCGACGATCGCTGGACCAAAACCATTATGCAATGGCGACCGCCAAAGAAGCGACCAATGGAATGTCCACCGGAAAGATGGACCAACGAACTCAAAAGAACGGTAGACACGACATGGCAGCAAGAGGCAAAGGACCGGGAGAAGTGGCGATCAATGGGGGAAGCAGTGGAAAATATAAAGGCTGAAGAAGAAGAAGTGGAATGAACTTATACGCGAAAGCAATATTATATTCACGGGACGATCCGTGATGTCGCAGCTTACTACGGAAGCGAGTAGATTCGCGAAACCATACATACATATCTAGAGCTCTCAGGTGTCCCGGAAAAGCGAGATTGTTCCGGTTTAGAAGGCTTTGTCCCGGTGTCCCGACACAGTCTCTCGGGACGCCTATTTGTCTCAGCTTTGTGTATTTTAATAGCGTATTAAATAATTTGATTATATTAACAAATTTATTAGCTCGCTGTGCTCTCATATTTTTCGCATTTCGCGCTACCATACTGCTTCCACGAACTTCTAGAGTTGTTGAATGTATTTGAAAATGTGAGTGCAGATTACGGTCTTAAAGTAAATTATAGCAAACCAAAATCATGATAATTAATCGCGAAAGTGAAAATAGGAGGCAAGCTGCAAGGATTGACAAATGCGAAGTTGTGGAACAGTTCACATACCTTGGCTCCACCCTGCACAGCTCTGGCAGCTGTGAACCTGAGATTCGAAGGCGTATTCAGTTGGCA
>WYDF02280429.1:0-17176 GCA_009867245.2 Adranes taylori | reverse complement strand
ATAGGAATAATGCAAGGATTATGTCAAAAAAATTATTAAAATGTTTCTTACATTAATCAAATTATCTTCATTTTCTTACTGCTATGTGGATTAGCAATGTTGCCTACTCCACTCGTACTATGTTGGTCCCACTGGTAGGATTGATGATTAATGGATGAAACCCCCAAACAATGAATTTGGTAAATTTGTCCAGTCCAATTTGCATCCAACTTCCTCGTCGCCAGTTAAAGTCACACGGAGAGGAACGGGTTTAATAAAAAAATAACTTTAAAAATAATTTCCAAGTTTTATTCGAGACGACTTTAATTTTCTGTGTTATTTTATTTGAGCTGAATCGAAATAAGAAATAAAGAACTTGTTTGATTTTGATATTATTTAAAATTAACAAACTAATATAATTGGTGAATCACAAAAAATCTTGGTTTGTGATGTTCGTATAAAATAAATGATAATTACTATGAGAATCTAATTAATACTAATCAACAATTCTAATCAAAGCTTTCTTTACATGTATTATCCATATAATATTACTATGGTGCATTTTAAAAAATGACAATTTTCGTTGCTGCACATAATGCTTATGATGCGTAATATGAAAACAAATGTGGCCCAAATCCATTCGTCTTTTTCTACGGTGGTCCAGCGATGCTAAAGTGTTGTACATCGCGGGCTCACAGCTTCATATTGAAGCTTCAAATTTTGGCTGTGCTTCTAGTTCTTTTGCTATCTCAACAGAAACAACTAAAACCTGCTCAATTCCTATATTTATTTTCTGTATCGTGTAAGGCACTTCCTAGTTATCCAATTGTTTTGTAGGATGCGAAACATATTGCTGAATTTATATCATCATTCTTTTTTTGAAGTACTTTACTTGCAATATTTACTTTAAACATGATTTTGTACCATGTAACCAGAGATACCATGAATTTGTATTTACAAATTGCATCAGCAAATGCCTTTGCTTTAATTCTGGCGCTATTTTCTGATGGAGTATTTAAGTTTGGATCATCAAAGTTCTTCAATACTGAATCATATATTTCGTCAATATTATACCTAAGAGGCTTCAATGCATCAATCCTGCTCTTCCACCTTGTCTCTCTTAACGGTTTAAGCTTGAAACGAACACATGAAATTGGGTTGGATAAAACTTGCCAGCGATATGTAGATGCGGAGGAAAAGTTGTAAATGTGTTGAACTCAGTTAGGCTCGTTTGCACCACTAGCAGTTAAAAGCACAAGATATATAACTAACTTTTAAAGTAAACTCTTAGTTAAAATATATTTTGTAATTGTCACATAATGTTTCAACATGGAATTCGATATAAAAAATATTATACGAACGTTACCAGAATGACTTAAAGATTGAAGGAAGATAATGAGAGCATTATCGCAACATGAGAAGCGATGCGATAAAGAAAATTCCTAATTTGTAGTTTTGAGTTTGTGTCTTTTTCAGTCTTCTTCTATAACCTCTAATGTTCTAAATAAATTACATCGACATATCTCCGAATAGCTTTAAAACCTTAAAGCAAATAAAAACAGAAACGAGCAGCATTTATGTACGGTAATTTGTTTAAAAACAAATACTTCACTCACTGGAGGATGAAAAGTTAAAACTGCATTGGGTTTACGTAGTGAGCATAGAAATTATTGGACTTTAAGGGGATTAGAATTTTGTGAAAATCTTGAACAAACACTACAGGATTGTTCTCGTGCTTATTATCTTACTTAATTTTAAAACTCTAATGTAAGTAAAAACTTGTCGAGATATCCTGTCCATTATGCCGAGTTGTCAGTCGTTGTTAAATGAAGGTGACGAGGTATTTTTATCTGAGACCAATAAAGTGTCGAGTTGGCGTCTGTCCGAGAGTTTGTATACAAGAATAGGACAATCATATGAGCTGGCCAACTGTTATAAGGTCCAGAAGTTGGATTCCTAAATTATGTTGCTAGGATGCGCAACATATTGATTTTTTTGTGACTCTTTTTTTTTGTTACGTGCCTGTAACATAAAATATATATAAAACATAAATCCTTAGTAAATAAAATAATAGAATTCTTCGAATGGGTCACCTTCTTACATTACACGTTCTTGTCAAAGAAAATGCAGAACACTCACTACATTAAGTTCACACCAAATACGATTCAAGGCATATAACAGTAGGTTCCTAAAACCACTACGGCGAAAGAATAAAGAGACATCGCATCATGCACGGCGACGACATGTCATATAGCAAAAATTTTATTCGAGCACAATGTATTGTTTGAGTATGTATTGTATGATAAACACGGACGCCAACAAGTCTACCAGAGGCGTAACATGGAAACCACTCCTATAGAAAGACGAACTTAAGTTAAGAAAACACGTTTATAACCAATCAGAAATGCTCTGGGCGCGTTTAAAGAATCTCCATGACGCCCCACGAAAGTGGAAAGCTGCAAAACATACATCGCGTACACGGTATATCCCCCACTATACAACGAGTATAACGATTATCTATGATTATTATTCCTGTATCGTTATTATAGCTGTGCTTACCGTTCAGGCAGGTTGCACTACGTATAAACGCGACTGATCTGTGTATATGTGTGTGTTTGTAACACCACGTATAATTTAGTAATACGCAATTTTCGGCAGCGCGCAACGCAGCCATAGATACAAGCCGAGAAAAAAATTACAGGGGTTTACATGTTATCATCTTTATGCGCAGCCTTATGATGCACTGTGTTATATGGCGGTTTTTTGCGTAAATGTGATACAGATTACGGTTGCCCCAGCCGTTCTTCATTCGTAGTATTCCGTCGCGTTGCAACAATTATTATAATATGTTTCAACTGGGCGCGCGCGAGTATTATACGTATTATTAGGATCTTTAAATGCCGAATTGATTGGTAGTCATTAAACTTCATTATTATCATCATCATCTTCCGTTATTTGAAGTTTTGACATTACTTTCTAACGCCTATTAATTAATTTGCTAAATTAAATTTACGACGGGATTTCTGCCAGTTTTTTTGAAAACATTTTTACAACGAATTATTCGCGATGCTTAATCCTGGTTTAATTTGTGTTTAAGTGTTTGTTTATACAATTTCTGTGGATTATTAAATTATAGTGAATATTTACATTTGAAGTGCTAAATATTTTAAACAATCATCTATCTTGGATTAGACAAAAATAAATGGTGATTATAATAAGCTCAGTCTTATAGAAAAGTGTTGTAAGAAAACCCTCAACAATTATTTTTTCCAAAGTGGATAACAAACCGTTCACAACGTTAAACTTTACGGACTTGGGTAGCCCCTTCGGGGGCGGCCCACCAGATGACGCGCCACCCGGTACGCCAGCCGGAATGTCGGCGAGTGAAATGGGCGGTGGTGGGCCACCGACACCGCACGATACATCCGCCGCATCGACGCCTGTCTCGAAAAGTGCTTTCATCGAACTGCAACAGCACGGTTATGGGCCGCTACGAACGGCGGGCTCCTATCAACATGGTCCACATCATTTCAATTCGCCGGTGGGTAATGCGGGCGGCGGTGGGCCCGGTGGCGGTGGTCATCAAGGTGATCCGACGGGCGGTGGTGGGCCGATGTCGGCGGCTGGATTTCCTAGTCCGCGAGCTGGTCTCGGAGCGTATCCGTTTCCGCCTATGCATCAAAATTCTTATACGGGATATCATTTAGGGAGTTATGCTAATTGCCCGCCTTCGCCTAAAGATGATGGTGAGTTTTTATATTTACAATTAAAATTACAAGTGTTGCATAACAATTTACCAGCTTACGTCGGATAACGCAAACAGAAAATTATATTCGAATAATTGTAACTCGAAAAAGCATGTTACACTGGAGATCAGAGCACTAACTTCTCTTTACCCTAGGATCACTAACTAGACTAAAAAGGACTTAATGATGACACGACATTATGTAATTTCCACTGATGATTTGGTCACGTTATCCCACCAGTTTGGTTCGTATGATACTGAACCTAGATAATAATGGAAATGCCAGATGATAATATAACTGTTTCAAAACGAACTTGAAGTAACATATCCATATCAAAGTACTAATTATTCAAGAGTTATCAAAATATTTTTATGAAAATAAAATCAATCAGTAAAGTATAAATGTGATTTTACATAATATTTTTTAGTAACATTAATTTGTCTGCAGCATTTGCATGTAAAAGATAAGAGTATTGCGGCTATTGTTGAGATGGTCACTGATGCCTTATTTTCATCTACTTTTCATTTAGTGTGTTGTGTAATGCTGATTGCATTCATAAATTAATAAGTCATAAGGCGATTTGTCATCTCTAGCAAATAGCCGGCTAGTAGCTAAGGCAGCACAGGCGTGGCCATTCAAATATTGCGACAATAATGATCCTAATAACGAAGATGCGGATGATCCCTTAT
The DNA here is from genome assembly GCA_009867245.2 of Adranes taylori. Taxonomy (NCBI): domain Eukaryota; kingdom Metazoa; phylum Arthropoda; class Insecta; order Coleoptera; family Staphylinidae; genus Adranes; species Adranes taylori. The sequence goes on along the minus strand of WYDF02280429.1, from coordinate 12,762 downwards.
AATAATGGGTGAAATAGTCCATACATCTTGAACTAGACATTTGTTACAATTAAATTGTGATGTTAGTTTCCTGGTTGGTATTGTGTACCTATTACTTTGAATAATATTTTTTGCTAGAATTTGTATCTGTTTGTTAGGCTATAACTGTACCGATATAATACAATGATATTAAGAAACTGATCAAGAATTGCCGGTTTCGATTTCCGTCGTTAAACTAATCACATTAAAATGATACAATTAATTTTAAAATAACTGATTTAAACTAGTCCTCAACAATTAAGAAGATATCTTCTATAAAACAAAAGCTCATATCTTAAACTCAACACAAATTGAGAGAAAACAAATTTCTGATATTTAGAACTAAGAGATTATTGATCATTCCAAAGTTGCGAGATTTTTGCTGGTCAGAAAGCACGACAGGGTTTTCAATAGCTCATCTAATACTAATTACTATTGTCTATTTACTTTAGTTACTCATTAATCTATCAGGCTGTTTGTTAATGTAATGACATTTTTGAGATTTGTTAAATTGGTGCTTGAGTGTTTAAAATTTATTACCCTATTCGACTGATATTTGGCATTTTGAGTGGATTTTTCGACTGCTAGTGGAGACTAGACATGGAAGCAGCCCTAGATGGATAAACTCATTACTTGCTGCGTGGTTACCGGATCCGTCATCCGCAAACCACTGAAAATCCTTATGTAGACATAAACATCTTTAAACTATCATGGTATGGATTTGTGTGCAACTTACGTGGCGCCAGAATACCTTGAAGTTCATAGAAATCTTATACCATTTGCTTGAGGGCCAAGAGAAATCTCCAAAAAGTTGTTGAAGTGGTTAGACTAGGTAGTCTTATTCAATCAGTGGTGTGCCTAGAACCACTACAAAAAAGGAAAGTTGAAGAGTAAAATGAAGCTGCAGAAAATTAAGTACCTTACTTAAATTGAACTGCTATACGCCAACTCATCTATAATGTCATCATAAAAACGTTTTTCATGAAAATATTCTTAGATTAATTCCTTTCTAATTCAGATTAATCCTAAAGAAGAAAATATTTCTTGTCCTCTAGAATTCTTAACAACACTTTTGATTCGTTTTACCGCGGAAAAGGAACGTTCTGTAAATACACTTGAGGCGGGGACAGGTAGTGAATGTCAATTTCCAGGCAAGCATAATCTAATCTGCAAGATTTTAGAGATTTCGCGAGTTTTACTAACCTTACCCTAACGTGCTGTACCCATAACTAATTCGAAAAGAAAATTTTTGTCTTTCAAAAGTAAGATCTCTCAACTGAAACCTAATCGCTTTAACTATACGCCTAGTCGCTGCTAATAGGTATCTTTTATTACATTGTGTGCTCTTAAATAGCGAATTGACCAGCATTTTACAAGTCCACTATGTATAGTGCACATTCTATCGGGTTCCAGCTTACAGCTTACGCAAGTATATTTTCAGTTCGATTTTCAAAAGAAATTATGCGTAATAACAAAATATTTATGCGATATTTGTATTGTTTATATATTAATATGTAACTAATTTCACGTTCACATATTTTTTAATTCCTTAATAAAACAATATTTATATAAATATAATATTTCCAACTTAGTATTTCTGCTTGCAAAGACATCAACCAAAAAATTGGAAATAGTATCCCTAAAACACAACATATAGCTAAAACAATTTCAGCTTTGTTCAAATAAGATAAACCATTTATCTTATATTATGAGCTTATAATAAAATGCGAAATTAATGTTGAAAAATTCTATTAACGCAGGCACAGACCCTTGTTCCGTTGCCTTGCCGACTCGTTAGATGTGTCATAGATGCGGAGGTAAAACATTCAACTATATATTTCATAATGTCGCTGCAAACTGTATTAATTTAATTACTCAATATTTTCAGACACGCGCTTGTTTTAGATTTGCGTATATAAAACACTATACTGGTGATAAGCTATAACTTCGCAGCTTACAAACCGTTTCGAGTTGGTGTTGTTTCGTTCTCCACACGAAAGCGGGTTGTTTAAATCAGATTCGAGCTGCTACGATTCACATTGAAATAATTATACTACAAGATAATATATAATATTAAATTTTTGTTATAACAAGTTTTATATCAATAAAATATTAATTGATTTATACGTTGTAGATATTTAATTTACGTAGAGGAAGATGAGCTGGCCTAGCTTCCATGGTAAATACGCCACTGTTGTTTTATGTAATTATTGTTTACTAATGGCTCCTTGCTGAAGGTCTTCAAAAGGCGCCTCCATATTGCATAATTCGTGCCGTTACCTCTGGAAAGGGTATATAATGTAGTTTTCTTCACCAAATCCGAACTATAATATAGAAATTTTAGCTCCAATTATAATGCAACTAGCGGACCCGGCAAACGTTGTTCTGCCCTCACCTGGTCGTCATCTATGCCTACGGCGCCGACAGCCGGCGCAGTCCGCAATGCCGCAGCTGCGGCTTCGCCGCGGCCTGCGCTATTGTCTAATTTTCGCGGCTTCGCCGCGGCTAGCGGTGTAGCCCGATAGTCGCAGCTTTACCGTGACCAGCGACACGCCTAATTGCCGCGTCCTGTGACCGCGTGCTGCAAGGCCATCTAGTGGTGAGTTGAAACAACAAAGTGGATAGCATAAAAATATTCTTGGTACTCAAATATCTAAGAATACAATTTTCATGGCGATCGGTTGAACGGTGTAGAACTTGATGTACTGCATACTGCAGCGCCATCTAGTGGCGAGTTACAACAATGTGGATAGCATAAAACTCTTCTCCCTGAAAAATAAATATATGTAACAATTTTCAATGATCGGTCAATCAGTGTCGGAGTCTATTAACGTTATATCAACATATAATGACATAAATATTGTTAAAAATAATGCCATTAAAACTTTTAGACTAGATTTAGGTTTAAAGATTGAAAGGGTATCATAAAACAGGCACATCATTGCAATGAAGTAAAATGTCTGAGAAGTAGAGGCTCGATTAAAGAGTAAAAAGTTAAAGTAAAGAGACCCTATTATTATTATTTTTTCGTTTGTAGAGTATACCTCCAAACAATTTCAACTTCAGCACCTTTAAAAAGACATCATACATGAGATTTTTCTTTGGGCAGATGTCATGTAACGACTCCCTAAACAATAGAGTAAGCCTTTACGTGACTACCAGGTCGAGTGACCGAGGTAAACTAAAAATGCACAGGATTACGCCCTTTTGCATCTGACCTGCTAATTCTTCAGCTTTGGCCCCGCAAGTATTATGGCCTTGATATAGTTTATTTAAGAGGTTCTGGCTCCTCCCATGGAATGGCTTGGATACTGGATCCTTAACTCACATAGCAAATTCTGATATTTAGCCACTTAGCCTGATATGTAGCCACTTTTTAGCCTATTATTATTCTTTCGCTTAACGATCACGTAACGACTCTCTAAACAATAGAGTAAGTCCTTACGTCATAGTCGGGTCGTGTGACCGAAGTAAACAAGGATTACTTGACCGAAGTAAACAAGGATCAAAGTGCCCAGGATTACGTCCTTTTGCATCTGACTTGCTAATTCTTCAGCTTTGGTCTTGTAAGTCGGTATGATCTTAATACAGTTCATTAGCTTAAGTATAGCAATTCTTGATATTTAGTTACTTTTTCTCGTTCCTTAATTTCAATATTTTTATCAGTGGAGCTAGAAAATTCTAGGAACATCTTCCGTTTAGTGGAATCTAATAACACAATTGCGGGTTTGTTTGCGGCTATTTGATGGGTTGTACGAAAACCGTAGTTCTAAATGATTTTAACGGCCTCAATCGGCCTTCAAACGGTCATTTTCAACTACGGTCTCAATATCCTTAACGATGTAGATTGCAACCGGGTCTTTGTCTATACCATAAGAATGATGCAGATGAGAATATAGCACTTTTAAGGCGGCATTATGGCACTGGATGTATTTTGTTCTAGCATTCACCGGGCATGCGGAAAGAATATGAAGTAACGTCTCTGGTTGAGACTTGCATGCCTGGCAGTTCGTATCTGCCACCTCTAAGACCATTATATTCTTACGGTAGACAAGCGTGTTTATGACACCATCTTGGCATGCAAAAATAAATCCCTTCGTTTCAGATCGCACGCCTGCAGATCTTAAAAAGCCGAAAGTTATACGCGGTAACAGCTCCAACTCGGCAATGATTGGCAATAAAATTGCCCATGAATAGATTTATGCCGATGGAGTTCTTTGAATATTGTCAATTCTGTTTTTCGAACTACCTTTTTAGCAGTCACGATATCTAACTCCATCACGTTCATTGATTCACCACCATTGGCCCGCATATCTGACGAGAATGATGGTCCAAGGAATTTGGAAACCTTTCTTGCAGCCTTATATAGAAATGACCCAATAGCCGCTAATTCGTGCTCGTGCACAAATTTCATAAGAAGGTCATCTAGGTTTTTGATAACCCTGTTTGCCATTCCTATTGTCATACGGCCATGCATTGACTCAATACTCAGAAAACCTCGGCTACCTTCATTTCAAGGAAGGTAAACATGAGGTCCGGAAGACTTAGGATGGATGCTGTGATTTATATGCATCACTTTCCTTATAGATCGGTCAAGGATTTCCAGCTCGTCTTGCCGCATTTTTATAATATCAAAACTGTATCATGGTATCGGAACAGCAAGCATATTTGTGGTGACAACTTTGTTGGCTCCGCTTAATTCTGAGTGCCAAATTTTATTAATCGTGTTTTGTACTTGCTGCTGAGAGTTTCTTTCATGTTGACTGCATGATGAATATGATTTTCACTCATACCAGGATACAAGTATCTCTCATCAACCTTAAGGTGTGAGAAGGTTGATCTATCGGCAAGCTGAATATCTGCTCTTTCTATATCCGGTCTTCCTTTTCTGACATGGACCACTGCGCATTTATCTGATACAAATGCCATACCAATGTCCTTAGTGTACCTGGTGACTATGTTTAAGGAGCTGGATAACTGCTTTTCGCCGTATAATTAAAGTTTTAATTCATCCATATAAAACAGATGACTTATGCTGTGTATCCGGCTACCAGGTTTTCCACATGGGTACCCTTTCTAGCGGCCTAAAGCTACGGATAGAGGGAGTAGTGAAATGCAAAACAACAAAGGGCTTAGGGAGGCTTGGGAAGCCTTGTAAAATGCCCCTTTTATAAGGCAAACCTCTTTTATAAAAGTGATGTAACGGACTAGATTCGTTACATCACTTTTCTTGTCAGCTTTAATGACAAAGCGATTTGACCAGTGCGACATGAGTGTTTGCGTGCAATTCACTAATCTCTCGTGGACTTTTAGGGTCTCCAATAGTTTGATAACCAAACTAAGTGTCAAATGCCTTGTTGTAATCGATCCAAGCCATGGACATGTTGCGCTTATATTGTATTGCGTCCTGAATGATGCAACGATCAATTAGAAGATTTTCTTTGCAACCTGCCAAGCCTCTTTTAGATCCACGTTGTTCGTAGACACGCCCTCAAAAGGGTTCTATGGCATTTAATATTCGTTCATTTAAGATACTAGTAAATATCTTATAGCAAGTGTGTAGGCATGTTATGGGCCTATAATTTTTTGGATCAGATGATGGTCCTTGTTTGTACAGTGATACTGTCCGCCCTTCTGTAAGGTACGGTCGAATAGGCTTTTTTCCGTTGAGATACGATGTGAATTCTCTGGCCAGATGAGCGTGTGTGCAAGTAAACTTTTTCCACCAAAAATTCGTAATTGTGTCTGATCCAGGCGCGGCGAAGTTCTTTTTGCCTTTCAAAGCTCTCTGTATCTCATCAACTGTCTAAATGACATGGTACCGCGTGTTCATATAGATGCCTCCAGAAAGCTTCAACCTCTTGGGCAGAGGGTGGGCTTCCCAGATTTCCCATCTCTTTTTTCTGAAATAGCTTAGAGGGATTGTGACGGAAGGTCAAGTTGTCACTAATGAATCTTATTTTTCGACAGAGTTTGCTTTGGATCTTTTTTATGATCTTCCGAATTTTTGGTGTGTATTTTCTGCCATTAGTTATATAATCCACCACCCTTTGCCGTCTTGAAATCTCGTGTCGATTTGCTTCAAATGTTGGCCACTTTGACGCTTCCCTTCCGGAACTAATTCTAAAATGGCCGCGTACACATTTGATAATATGTTTTGATTTTGGTTAGAGTTTAGAAAAATGATGGAGTTGTCTTGCCTTTAAATCTTCAATGGACCCGTGCGCATCTTCATATGCAGTGGCCGCTTGTGCGCAGATCTTGTATGGGTCATTTACATCTTCATCATTATCTTCCCGCAATAGCTGATAGTGATGCCTTTTAAGATAGGCTATGTAGTCCAGAAGATAGTGTTTGGACATATTTGAGTGTTCAGGGTGCATATCCAGCCAGATAGTATGCTTGCTGTTCAAGTAGCCTATCTTAGCGGGTTCACTCAATACATAGGCGCGCATTAAGTCCTCACGCAACCTCTCTGTCCACTCCAGGTGCCCGGTCCCGGCGTTGGACTCAGTTCCTCCCTCGTTAGAGAACTTGCATCTCGAGGTACAGGCAACTGAGGAACTGGTTTCACTGGTTTCACTAGTTTCTCTTTTATTTTTTGGAACTAAGTGTGTAGTTTCTTCAGGTGAGTTAACCCGGAAGAAACCTGTGAAATTTTGTCGGCTGAAGATATTGTGACCGCGACCAGAAACCCAAGGGTATTAGCATCTAAGGAGTCGCCGGCAAGAAATGTGCTCTCTTTTGTTGTCAGCAGGCCATTGGAGGTATACGATTTTCTTCCTCCCTTAAGCGCTTCGGGTACGTGGGTACGTAGGATAGTGGCCCAACAGTTATCAGCTCAGATACATAACCGCCCTGCGTATTATTATTATTAGTATTATAATTTTCTAGTTTCTAATTTTTTCAGCCTCATGACTGGAAAACATTCATCTAATCCAGATTGAAAACCAGAGCTTTCTGTATATCTATGCAAATATTTTTCGGTACATTGAGAGTTTTTAGTCCTTCTAGCAATCTATTCGAAATTCCCCCCTGTAATTCCTATTACTGTCGGTATTATTGAGACATATTGCAGATTCCACAGCATTTTAGTTTCAATGGACAATCGTAGATAATTTGTTGTCTTTTCCGAATATTTATGATCTATGTTATGCGGTAATGGAATAACAATTTCAGTTATTTAGGCTTTTTTATTTTCTTTTTCAATTAAAACAATATCAGGAATATTGCGCTGTATGGTGTGGTATGTTTGTATTTTCCAGTTTCATAAAATCGTATAACTTTCGTTCTCCTGTATTTTGTCTGGTTGATATTTGTAAGATGGTGGAATATCCGATATTACATTGAATTTTTTGAACAAATTTAAATATAAAATTTTAGCAACATCATTGAGTCGGTGGTAATATTCGTTAGAAGCAATTATCTGACAAAAGCCAGTTATATGCTTAATTGTTTCTTCTTTGTTCTAACACATCAATTTCTTTCTTTCAAAAGAAATTGTTGTCATCAACAATTTCATCAATTTCTTTTTCGCTTGTCATCAATTTCTTTTTTCATGATCTATCGCCTATAACTTTTTGTTGCCATTACCTTGTCTTGAATAGAAAGCATAAACCCAACTGTTTCGCCAAAAATATTGTCTTTCTGTAACCAAGAATGAGAAACTTGCTTCTCAATTGCCATTGCTGGAAATTCCGCAGGATATTTCCCATGTAATGGTTTTGCTTTCTATTCCGCTATTGCTGTCTGCTTTGTCTTAAAATTTTGAAGAGGATTGAATTCACTTACAACTGGGCGTAGACGTGGTAGCTTCTTATCCATTAGAAAAAATAATTTGTACATATTACTAGTATTTTGTTTGGCATGGAAGTATTTTCTGAGAATCTACATCTGTTCACAGCATTGATTGAATCTTTGTGGAATACCTCGTCCTTCTTCTGATCTGGGTAAGTGAAATCTCAGTATAGACAATCTAGGATGATGAAATTGGTAGTTTATACATAGATTGATAATATATTACAATGGCTTTGCTTTTGTTCCTGCCAGACAATTGTCTATAATAATAATAATTATTATTAGCAAGGGCTGTCCGCGGAATACCTATCCATAGCACTGCAGCTAAACGGATTAATGTACTTTCTCTGATTGCTTAGTTACACTGTCCAATATATCTGTCTAATATGTAAGTGAAAGAAGAAGTTTGTACGAGATGTGTAGATGGTCTATGTATGAGTAGTATGAGTGGATGTATGACGAAAAAAAAGTGAGATTGAGATTGAACAAAGGTTGAAGGATGTAGAAATGCAAGAGTGGTATGAAAGAATAAGTAAAAGTAGGTATAACAGGAAATAGATGTAGGTGATAGTGGAAGGTATAATGGGATTACGCCAGAATATTTAAGATTGGCGATGACTATGAGTGAAAAGAGAATAATTACAAGGTTCAGGTGTGGTAGTGAAGAAGGAGGAAATAAGTATTGGATGAATGAGATGTATAGAAGATGTCGAGTGTGTGGGGTTGAGTATGAAACGTGAGAGCATTGGGTGAATGGGTACAGAAGAATGGCATGGACAGATGAACAGCGATTGGAAGCTGAAAATTGGAGGATATGTATGGGACATAAAGGGAAGAATAGGGGGATAATGGAAACAGTTTTGGAGGAGATTAGAAAGAGGAAAAGTTAGATCTAAGGATATGGTAAAAGAGTGCGGGGTTAGTGGGATGGGGAAAGGAAATTATGAATTGAATAAAATGAAGGAGGTATGGTCTGAGTGGAAGGAAAGGTAAAAGAATGTGGGACAGTACCGAACGAGAGTAGACAGTGACTATGTGTAGCTAATTGTATTAATTTTATTTTTGTAATTTAGTTAAATATGTTGGATTTTGTAACAGAATATTATTGTTGATTTATTTTTTATGCCAATAAAGGTTATAATAATATCTGTGTCTTATAGCAGTTTCAATATTTCCTGGTGAGAACATTTTTGTACCGATTTAGGTTCCATTTTCGTTGCTTCAAATAGCATTCTCCTTCTAGATGCTAATGCTTCACAATCACATATGATATGATGAGCTGTCTCGCTTTCCTTCTCTACACTCTACTGCATTTCTTCATATGTACCCTCAGAAGTGTATATCCAGGCCAGGTATCATTTTGTTTTTCTTTCTGCCAAGTTTCAGCAAATCTGATGATTTGGTCTTACAAGGCTCTATTTTTCAAAGCGCTTGCTGCGCTGATTTCCTGCTCATTTTCTCCAGCAGTCTATGTGTTTTTAAACTGTCAATTTTTTATCGCTTCTCTGATGGAACTAGCAGATACTCTCAGAGCCGACTCCAGACTATTGAAGTGTCTACTAGATGCTTTCGTTGCTAATTAATCTACTATTTCGTTGTCCTGGTGCCGATATCAACGTTGAACATAGCCAGTCTGCATAGTGCATTGATGCATTTGTACAGTTTTCTAGCGTTATAAGGGCTTTAAGTGCATCCATAACTGCCGCTGACTGTAAAAATCTATTTTAGAACTGCTTGAACTAATCTAAACCCAGTGGGACTATTGTTTAGCGAGGATACAAACCAATATAACTATTCAAGAGCAAAAATTTATTTTAATGTACTTGCATCTGTGAGTGTCATATTTCCATTATTGTCCGTTACAAAATGTAGGAAGTTGCAATAACATCAATAAAATAACAAAGGATAGATATATAGATGTATATGAACGAGTGTCGTATATGAAGTTTTTAGTAAATTCAATATTTTTGGTGATAAATAGATTGTTTTCGTAACCGCATTCTTTAGTTAAGAGATTTTTGGCGCTTATATTCTGTACTCGTTTGATATAAAATCTCATTGAAGAAATAATTTTTGCATATTTTTACTACAATTGGATATCTAGTATTGTATTTTTAAATGTATAAAAATAAAATCATGTTTATCTTTAAAAATAATTTTAGTAAATAAAAATTGGCAACGTTGTATTACACTATGTTCATTGGTACGGAAATGTACCATATATTATGTTGTATGAAACAGCAGTTGATGAAAAAGGATGTGGTAACTATTGCTTTGTGCGTCCGCGGTCAGATGGCAAATGGGACAACATCTATCCGTCGACAAACTTTTCGCAGTCTGACAACTAATATTATTTTAAATCTTTCTTTATTATTTACTCAAAATTGTTATATTTCCTTTTTATTGTTTTCTTAAACCTGAAAGACTGTGGCAAATCTGCCTAAAGGGCAAGACATTTTCCGTCGTTCTCCATAGACCACGTTCGGCCATTACGAATATACGCACAGTTCGTACTGAGGTTAAAATTTAAAATCCTATTATATAAACAGATCTACACTTAAAATTAACTTTAAGGAAATAATTTGTCCTAAAAACAATAGTTTATTATTTTATTCAATCAATACTAATTGATAATAATTACAACCCAATTAGAATAATATTTTATTGTGTAATTTGTAGCGATATATTGTGTACACTTTTATGAACTAATTTTCAACAATTCTTTATAGAATATAACTATTAATATTATTTTATTATACTTTTTACTTATATTTTATTAATAGATTCAGCACAGAAAAATATAATGATATCGATGCACTCAATTGAATTTAATTTATATTATTTAAGAATCAAATTCAATGAGTTTTAGTTGGGTTTAGAAAATATTGTCTTTAAACTTTTGTGAAAGTTTATATTACATATCGTACAAAATAACCTATTTATAAAACATTTAGTTTTATCTATGTTTACCTTACTCAATATTTATAAATGTCCTTTTATTTTAAGTGGTAAGTAACTAGTTTTTATATGATTGTAGAGAATGTAGATGTTGTTTCTATCGATCTAAATCGGGTTAAATAAAACATCTAAATAGCAATTGAGATTCAAAAATATTCCTAGTGGGTTACGCCATCCTGTTTTTCATATAAAGAAAATCAAAAGTTTTGTTATGTATTACGAAAAAGAAAGGTTAGTTTTGACCTTATTCTATTTAGTTCTATTTAGGTTTGACCTTATAACTCTATTAAATTCAATTAGTTCAATACTTATTTTGATTAGCATAGAAGTGCATAGCTGTAGCTATACGCAAGTTCGAACTACGCGCGCTCTTAAAATTAATATTTTGGCGCGCTGAGTAACGTTCAACAACGTTACTCATTACAATAGTGAACATAACGCGTTTAAAAATCACGTTGAAAACAATAGTCAGTGGCAGTAGATGAATTAAGCGGAGAAGATAAACAGAGTCCAAATCACCATTTTATCCAATGGTTAAAAATTTTATAGAAATATTCGGTTGCAATATATATCTGTGATTGTTTACAGAGTTGTGCTCATATTTTCTACCCTTCCCTTTCCTTTATTTTTTCTTTAATCTTTCGCATTATGCCTACCACCCTACCATCATTTCCCAAACACACTCTCCAATTCTTTGCCAATTCTCTCCCATCCCCTTACACTCTATTTCATTACATTCTTTCATCCAGTGTTCCCATTTTTCTTCCTATTCCACACATATCCTACATACTCTCTTACTCTCATCCATCTAGTATCTTTTGCCCTTCTCTTTGATTCCACATCTGAATCTCACCATCATTCCCCTCTCTCTTATACTACTTTGCGACCTTTAAAGATGAAGGCATACCTCTCTCCTTTCTTATCCATTTATAGCTTTCATTATACCTACTATTATTTGTTCTTTCATCCCTCTCCTGCATTTTTACGTCCTTCATTTTTTCTTCCACTTTCTTACTCACAGCCTCTCCCATTCATTATTCTATCATACAATGCATTCAGCGACCACTCTATCCATTCGAATGCTTTTTTCTTCCTGTAAACTGACTCATTCCTACATCTATTAGTTATATCTCTTTCGTTCCTGCCATATACACCATTTTCACCAATAAGTCACTCTCATCCATAGCCACCTTTCTCTCAAATTTGGCAATTTTTTTAAAACCAGTCACCCAGCACTTATACTTGTTACATTCCTGCAATACAATTTCATTTAGTGTCGACCTCTCCACCCCTATTACTCTTTTCAGGCACTTTTTCTACTTCTTCTCTTTTACCTACCGCCTAAACTTCATCCTCATACATCAATATATTTCTAACACACACATCCGTACTATTAATCCTCATTCTTATCGATCCCCCTTACCGTTTGTATCTTTCCTCCTTCCATTTCATACTTATCTTTTCCACTTTCTCTTCCTCCTCTCTTGCAAACATTCACTTTTGCCTTTTCACATTTAATTCTAACCCCTTTCTTTCCATGGATCCTTTCACTCTCTTTATCACATCCGCCATATTTTTCCTACTGCCTGCAAAACATACTATATCCTCCGCATAACTCAACGTCCATATCTTTTAATTCCCCATATTTACTCCCACCGATTGTTCATTTCTTGGCACCTTTTTGTAAATCAGCCATGTAAATATTAAATAGGTTTCCACTCATTGGAGAACCTTGCTTTATCCCCTCTTTATTTCAAACCATTCTGTTACATTCTCTCCTACTCTCGCTCTCATTTTGATTCCATCATACATTCTTTTTATCATCCCTATCATTCTCCCACCCATTTCCATTTTCTCCCACAATCTCTCTTATTAATTTATCAAACGCAGCCTTCAATAAACAACATATATAATTTTAAACATATTGGGAGAATAGATATCGTTGCAATGTCACAACCAGAAATTAATTATAATAGTTGTTCTTAATTA
>WYDF02280418.1:0-17176 GCA_009867245.2 Adranes taylori | reverse complement strand
GTCATGAAGTTTGATCTGTCAGTTGTCAAACAAAAGTGACAGATTGTAAATATATAAAACCGTTTCGTTACTGCAAAGTTTCAAAATTATTTAGAATTCAATAAAAATGGATTTAGAGAACATTTTCGAGCAATGATTTTATTTTCGTTTAAAAAAAAGTGAAAAGGAGTGCATCGAAGATTTGAAAATTGCCTTTGGTGAAGGGGCACCTTGAAGGACAACTATCCTTCGATGGTACAAAGAGTTTAAATTTGGCCGTAGTTATATTAGTGATGAATTTCGTGAAGGTCGACCAATGACATCTAAAACTGCTGAAAACATTGATGCTGTACGAAATATGATAATGTCAGATCGCCATGTTACGTATGGAGAAATTGAGTCACACTTAGGCTTTGGTATGAAACAAACTAATGAAATTTTACATCATCACTTAGGTGTTAAAAAAATATGTTCCCGTTGAAACCACCATAATTTAACTGAAGCTTAGAAAGAGGCTCGTGTGAACTGATGTAAAGAAATGCTTAAAGGATTCGACTTAGGGAGTCAAATTTGATCTACGACATTATTAATGGTGACGAAAGTTGGATCTATGCTTATGAACCATAAACAAAACAGCAGTCAACTGTTTGGGTGTTTGACGATGAAATGAAACTCACAAAAGTCACTCGATGCCGCAGTGTTTCTAAGAAAATGGTAGCTTGCTTTGTCTCAAAAACTGGGCATGTCGCTACTATTCCACTTCGAAGATCGTAGAGCTGTTAATCAGAATGGTGTACATCCATTTGTTTACCACAAGTTCTCACTGAATTGCGAAAAACAAATAGACGCGACGCATCATTCTGCATCATAACAATGCCAGTTCCCATACTGCGCAACAAACAGTAAACTATTTGTGCAAATCAAAAGGTAGAATTGTTGTCTCATCCTCCATACAGCCTTGATTTAAGTCCTAACGACTTACTTTCCCAAAAATAAAATATCGACTACATGGCAAAAGATTTTCATCTCCAGAAGATGCAGTAGAAGCGTTTCGCAATGAGATTTCAAGTGTACCATCTTCTGAGTGGAAAAAATGCTTCGAATCCCACACTGGTATTCGCCTAATTCCTTCTTTTTGTGGATGAGACAGATTACCGATGTGTTCTAATCTTCTGGAATGTCTTCGTTTTCCCATACTGAACGAATGAGAGTGTACATACTGTCACTCACCTCTTCCCCACCATACTTGAAGAGCTAAACTGTGATGACATGATGCCATCCTCTCCTGGCGCGCGGCTGTTGCGCATAAAGGCATGTATCAACAATTCCACTTGAAGAACTATAAGTGCTAGTTGGTATATATTCGCTGGTACGCAACAGGCAAGCTTGTACCGTATCCTGTCATTACGGCTAATTCTGGAGAAGCGCTACGAGCATGTCAGCGTGCACCTATTCTACATTGACTACAAAGAGGCATATCATAGTGTCAGGAGATCCAAGCTACAAGTGATAGTGGAAGAGATGAGAGTGCCAAAGAAGTTCACTAGTCTGGGGTATATAACATTACGTTGCACTAGGGCCAGAGTCAAGATCCAGGGGAGTTAATATGAGGTGCGAAGCGAGCTGCGACAAGAGATGCACTTTCGATGACCCTCTTCAATCTTTGGCTGGGGCATGTCATGCGGAGAATCCCGCTCAACCCAGGAGGAACTATCTAGACCAGATCCCTTCAGAACATTGCCTTCGCAGATATGTTGTCCTTCTTGGTAGAAGCTCGAGAGCATTGACAGAAACGTTGCAACATATGAGTGAACGCATGAGGCGCTTAGGCCTAAGAATTAACAACGAAAAGACAAAACGCATGGTCGGCACAAGAGAAAAGGAAAAGTTCTGCGCGGTGAGTCACTAGGAATGCGAAAAAGGAAGGTACGAGAGAGTAGAAGAGTTCAAATACCTAGATGACTGAGAACAACGAGAGAGATCAATACAGAGATAAAAACAAAAATTGCCGCAGGGAACAGATGCTTCTATGCTTTTAATAAGCTACTGTATTCCTCAGTCCTCTCTAGAAAGCTCAAACTCATCGTGTACCGCATCATAATCTACCAGTGGTGCTAGATGGATGTGAAACTTGGACGCTCACAGAACGTGACAAGAATCTGCTCCGGTTGTGAGAAAGGTGGTGCGAAAGATCCTCAGACCGATATGTGAAAATGGCGAGTGGCGCATTCGAACAAGAAGTATATCAGCTCTACGGTGATATTAACCTGGTTACTGATATGAAGAAGAGACGGCTTCGATACCTGGGGCATGTTATAAGAATGGAGGGAGATAGAATCCCGAAGAAGACTCTCGACCAACAACCGGAGGGCAGAAGGAAGCTAGACAGGCCAAGGAAGAGGTGGATTGATGACGGCAGAGAGGATGTGCAGGCGCTAGGAATCCGGAGCTGGAGGAGATGCGCTGCAAGCAAGGAAGAATGGACGGCTGCTGTGAGAGAGGCCAAGGCCCTACATAGACTGTAGCGCCAGGAGAGTGAGTGAGTGAGTTCAATACAAAAAGATTAACGCTTCGCGATACTACAATTTGTTTCCAGAAACGAATAACCGGATATGCCTAATCACTTCAAAAGTTAACGGACTGGCAACATTTCGAATTAATAACTTATTTCAAATTCGTTAAGAAACGAATTGGAATTTTCTTCCTACATACATATATTATTTGAACACTTGATATAGGATATTAAGACACTTTCAAGTCATTACGTTTAAACAAAGCAATTAAGCAGATGGTCATTTCCATTAAATACTGAATATTTCCGTTTATAATAACATCAAAACCTAAACTGAAATTTAATCATCATTGTATAGAAAATAAACTTTCCTCAAGGGCGTTGAATATTATTCTAAAGCACGCTTTAATACATTAACAGTAACAAGTTACGTGTTACATACACACCTCCCATTTAAATTACAGTGACGTATTATATAAATTAATGACACAGTTTAGGTATAGAAAAAAGCATAAACATTGGACGTATTCGTAAAAATAGACATGCTCTGTGATTCCATGAATTCCATAGATTTTTACCGTTCGGTGTGTCGGCAAGATTAAAACCCGTTTAATTAAAAAAATGAGATTAAAAAAATGTTTAAAAACCGTAAAGATTAAAAAAATGTTTAAAAACCGAAAAAAGAAGATGTAAAAGACCTATATCACTGTTACACTACAACTTGATCTTCCACATCACTTTTCGAAATATTATTTGCTTGATATACTACGTTGATCAGCTCTTACCTGTCGTTTATTTTCTAATCTAATTACAATTGAAATATCCTCACAAATTAAGTTGTGTTCAGAACCAAATTGTTTTCTTCGCTGACTGGTATGTTACTTCAAATCCAACTTCATATTATTTGTTACTTGAGTGCGGAGAAATTTGCTCCTGTAACCAAACAATATTTGTAAAATTTCATACTCGTGAGAAGAGTGAGGAGAAATTCGCTCGATATAGTAGTAGTTTTTTCGTCGAAACGTGTAAATATCTCTTCCGAATCTATTTCTACAGCTCTTCCGAATCACTCTATACAAAACTTTCTTCCTTGCTTCACTTCGATGTCATTATCGATGGTTGATTACAGGAGGGAATGACAATGATGTTTGAGAAAATCCAAATATTGTCTATAAAATGTGAGGTTCCAGCCATAGGTATGACAGCACCAACCGATTAGGGCCTTATGATGCCTATTAAAGTTTCAACTCTTTCAACGGTGATTATAATCAAATAAATCACCGTACCATTTCTGTGAATCGGCATTACCGCCAACACCTACAAGTGAACTTTCCCTATAAAGAAATGGCACATTATTTTATTTACATATTTTTACTTCCTTTTCATCTAGATGGAATGGAAATTGATTAGAGAATATTTTAATTCCATGAATTTTGTACGCCCATTACTAAACACGGTATGTGTCCATATATTTATTAAATGTTGTCAGGCATATGTGATTTAATTAAAACCACACCAATTCATCCTAAACCAGCCCTGTTCATAGAAACTAATTTACAAACTGTGAGGTAAATTAGGTTTGAATGGTGTAACGGGATTGAGGAGAATTGCTAATTTCAAATTATTACTTATGATCCTCCCACCGACTAAGTTTCATATTCTTTGAAAGACAAGTAAATTCTTCAAGCTTACTGCAGCTCGAGTTGTAGGTTCTCTATGGGAGGAATGGATCTAATTTCGTGAGGATAGGTAGCATTACAGGTACCAAAAATTGTACAATATTTGTTATAAGATATTTAGTAGCATTTTAACTCTTCCCCGCCATATAATCAGTTTGAGGACGTATCTATGAATTTTCGCAGGTTGCAAAGAAAATCTTACGCGTAAGCATAGTCTTAGAGCCTGAACAGGAGTTGCTTTTTAGACGCAGACCTTTCTTTTCACTCTTTGGTGCTTTAGGTTTCTTAGTCGGTCCGGTCTTTTTTGCCTATGATCGCGATTTTCCTATGGCGGCTTTTATCTTTCTATCTTCTTTGATTCGATGTAAGATGGTTTCTTATCGCCAGCCGTAGCAGTCGACGCCGTTTTGGTCTTGTCTGTTGTTGATGATTTCGTCAGTTTGGTTCATTTTGACGACGACTTAGATTTGGCGGATTTCGGTCCCTTTGCGCTTTTATAGCTTCTTTGTTTTACCATATAGTGGGCCCGTATATTTATATTTGATCTATTTTTGGGTGGAATAGAAGTTTGACCTCAGCCGTTACAAACAATTGGTTTAAATGTCATATAACTAAATGCTTTAATTAATGTTTCTATCGGCCTATTAAGATATCATGCACTAAGCTCACTCAATAGGTTTGATGGAAGCTTCATTAAAAATTTAGAACCCTATTTTATTTTAGTTCTGCTGATCGATTCTTCATAACATTAAAATAAATATTCATATGATAAACGTCATTAACATTGTAAATAAAATACTTTACACACGTAAACTAAAACCAATCGATTCCAATTTCCAACTAACGAACTGACTTTTGCGAAAAGAATCAGCGAAATAGGAAAGTTATTTTCCGCTTAATGGGGTTTTATAAAAGAATTCAACTAAAAAGGAAATTCATTAATTTCTTTTTACTATATGTACAATTGCTTAGATCAATTTAAAGTTGATGTAACCTTCCTGTCTATTTCCATGAAGATTACTTAAATTATTACACTGATAAAATGTTTATAAAAATCTTGTGAGACTTCTAAGCTTCTAACGGCGAATCTATCATCAGAAGCTGTTTGGCAGTCTCTGAGGATAAGCTGAAATTGCGTTTCTTCCTCTCTACTGTTAGTGTTTCTAATTGACTAGGAGAGCACCAATGTCCACCGACTATTGAAATACCCGCCAAACCTTCGGGCTGTTTGGCCCGTTTGTTCTTTGCTTCTCTTACTTCTACAACCCTATAATCTCTACTCTACTCTTCCTTTCAGAAACCCGACAATCTTTTCCAATTGCTAAACGCATCTCTGTGTAGTAAGTACAAAGTTATTCGGGATGACTTTATTGTCCACCGTCGTTTTTAAAAGGTTTATCTCCTATTCTCATACTTCACAACGAAACGTATAGTGCGCTCGGCGACATCGATTTCAATACTACAATATTCGCACCGCATGCTGGGGAGCGTATTCGCTGTAGGTATGCGTTACGTAGCAATGCCCGCTTACTGCTTGACTAATACCGTGGTTTATTTCACCTGGACGTCTTATCCGCTTCCTGGAATTAGTCTTCGCTTCCTGGGATTAGTCTTCGTTTCCTGGGATTAGTCTTCTTATACCTGTTTTGTACCTTTCTTGCGTAATCCATATGTCAGCAATCTATACATATACGATTTCTGTCGCTTTAAGGCAATATGAACTCGTAATCGATAGCAGTCCAACCTTTTGTGTTGTGGTTATGATTTGAACTGCCCAATTCTTTTTCATTATGTCAGCGCAGACATGCACCGCATACAAAATAATCTTCTCAATAATTCCATACAGAAGTCTTTTGGTCACCAGACCTTGCCATAAGTCTCGCCAGTAACCCAGTTGCCACCTCAGATCCCTCCCGAGTGTGTTTTGCGTAAAATAAGTAAGAGCCCGATAACGAATTTCTGAACACTCAGCCTATCTGCATGAGTACCATTGTTCTTATGATTGAACAAAAACCAAAGCGAACTAAACCGATTTCAAGTAAATGGTTTATATGTTAGTGCTAAGTTAAAAGATTAATAAACAATCTAAAAGCAGGAAATTCTTATTTGTCATTAAAAAAAATTCGTGGACGTGATCGCCATCCCATCTTTCATATACTGGAAGTCCTACGTTTTGTTATATCTTGCTAAGTTGAACCTTTTTGTTTTGACTGTCACCTAAGTCGTCTATTAAATTAAATTAGCACAATTGTGTTTAGGGTAAACTAAACAACATTAGTCTAACCCATGAATCCCCCGGTTCCCATATTTGCCTACGGCGCGGACACCTTCGCTGCTCGCTTTGCCGCTCTTGAATCACATTTTCCCCGTATTTGCCAACGGCGCTGTCCGGTTTGGTATGACCTACGATCCCTCTTGACTCTGTTTGCGGCTTATTTCTAAAAGAGCAGTTCGCACGCCAGGTTGCCTTGGTCTTATGAATTTGTCCGCTTTGGCGCGGTCTGTTGCCGTTTTTAACTTCATTTTTTCCAAGTACCGCTTTTGAGTCACTTTTTCTTCGTGCCCGCTTTGCTTCAAATTGAGGTTCCTGGCTCTTACACTTGTTCTCCAAGTTTTATTTTTTTAACTTTCATAGGAACCGAGATATTTAATGTAGTAAAATAGCCGGTCTCAAGTAAATCGATCGCAAACTTTACAAAACAAAAAACACCCTGTATATATCTTAGTTTGTAATTTTAGAAAAAATGTTTCAAATAAAACTGAACTAGCTTTTGATGGCCTATAGAATAAAGTTTATTCAAGTGTCCTATCGTTTATAGTTCATGAATTTACTTCATGCCTACACTGTATGTACATAAAGAATTAAAATTCAAATTCACGTACGAATTTATTTACATATTTGCAAGTTTTATAAATATTAATTCGAAAAAATATTATTCGTGAAATCTTATTTTAAATTTTATATATCATTAATGTTTCATAAATTTAGTAACATCTGAACATAATTTTATTGAAAAAAAGAGATAATTGTCAAATTACTTACCAATATTATTTATTAGAAAGAAAAATATTCAACATTATTAATCTTATATTAACAATCATAGATATAATTTATTATTGATTTATTAATTTTATTACACATAGGAATGAACTTACATTGGTATTTTAATGTTTGTTATCAGTGTTTAATCACTATACATCACACAATGTTTAACGTTGCGATTCACTTGTATTTATATCCACTATTCCTTAATTTCTTTTACATTGATTAAGCTACTGTGAGTGCTGAGAACTACTGCTGTCAAAAAATAATACACTCCTGTTAGGTGCTATTTACAAGCAGCTGCTAGAAAGAGATAGAAATTTGTAGTAAATAAAATCTTTATTGCTTTATATAGGCAACTTTCAAAACAAACCCGTGTTATTGTAAATGCATCGGTCTTGTAATATACTTATTATTTCTGCCGTGTAGGCTTATCACAGACTATGTGTTTTAACGTCGAACGTCTGCCATCGAGGCTGATAGGTAGGATCAGATAATTTCGTCTTTACCAACATTTATTGATTTACTCGTAAAGAGATCTATATAGTGCGTTCCAACCCGCACACACGACCGAAATTTTACATCTACCCCTTTAGATGTGCATGATAAATTACAGTAACCTTCCTCCTATAATACCGATATCGTTTCGTGTGTTGTCTAGATTCGATCACCACCGCAAACCATTGTTTACGGTGGGGATTGAACCCGGGACTCTGCGGTGGAAGTCATTCATCTTCTCCACATCGCTACGGCGTCGGCAATATATCAATGCTTGCATGTATGTCAAAATCCCACTGAATTCTTATAAACATATAACATTATATCTCAATTATAACTCACGCATTTATGTATTTGTTTACACATTTTTGTTATTGTTTTGAAATATCAAGAAGACAATTCCAGTGGCGTATCAATATTCGTGAAAACATATTTATTTCCATGTGTAGTTTCACAAAACTGTAAACACAATATCGACACGATATAAAAAATTAATAAAACTTCAAAACATAACTATCTAAATAAAATACCTACTTACTTGCAATGTTTTTTACAATTTTCACTACACACAAGGCACGAAAAGCCATAATATCATACGAAATTTTCAAGATTCCAAAAAGAAAACAAATGACATGACATAGAATGATATATTTTAATTTAAAGGTTATATTTTATAGTCCTTCAGAAATATCAATCTCACGCCATTTTATATTTGGTAAAATAATTTCCCTGCAATTGAACATCGACCCATAGCGTTCTGTCTTTTAGTTAACAAATATGTAAAAATGTGAGGTTATAATTCGGAAATAATTTTAAATGCTCCGCCATTTCTATTTTAAAAGAGTTCAGTGCAAAATCCACTGAAGTCCTATAAATAATTTGGCAGCACAATTTTTCACAAAGTTGGAGAGATAACCTCAAACTTTTATTAATTAGTTTATTTAAAGGTAGAGCGCTATTGATCGATATCAAATTAGACAAATATTAGTATATATATATATATAGGCAGAGATTTTTTGCATTTAACTATTTTTAATTATTTATTTATTACTTGTGAACTTGCAAATTAGCAGTTAACTTATTAAAATTGGGTTCATAATTTGTGATCAAGCTGTATAGTAATTCTTTTAAATGTTGATTTGTTACAGTTGATAACAATATTTTGATTTAACAAATTTCATTGTTGAATACAATGATTCAACGTCGTATGTTGATCCAAACATATATATTATATGCAATGATTTGTTATATTTTGCATTCCTGAAAACAAGCCACATTAAAACAGTATGGCCACCGTTGTTTTATACGATAATATAGAAATATTTATTTTATTGTATGACCTTAATATAGAGATTGCGCAAGAAGCTATTCCTTATAGTTAGACGCGTATGCATTAGGGGCTTTTATGGTGTTTAAAAACCTCCCCTCCCCCCTCGCCCGCGCAAGCTGAAAAAAGTAGTAATTGTACATGTTGAAATATGTTTTTCAAACAATACAATCAATGTAAACAAATACAATCAACGTAGCGAAATATGGGCCTCTATTTCTATTTATAAGAGTTCAGTTGAATTTAGTGTAAAAACCACTGAAATCCTGAAACTGGCGAAAGATTAGCCGCGTTCAGCGAACTTTCAATTGCGTAAAACATAATTAAGACTGCGTAAACGACTGTTCACGCGTCTTAATTAACAGTTATTTAGGCAACATCTTCACTAGGCTTTCGTTTCGATTAGTATCGTTGATTTCTTCAAAGAGGCTTAAGGGCAAACTATTTGAAGAAAACGTTTGATAATTAACGACACTTCTGCTTGTTTAGACATTAGTTCAACTCTACAGCGTTAAATCTCTGAACGCGGCCAATGTCAAACAAGTGCAAACATATTTGCGATTGACTGAAACTGATGTTGCGGACCATTTTTAATTTATAACCTGCAAAGAAGTTATTAAAATGTTAATTTTTCATAAGAAATTACATAAAAAATTCTTATTGAAAGTATTAAAGGGTGGTTTCAAAGAGGAACATGATTCAATAAGGTAATTTAAGATAAATATACCACTGGATTATCTAATTTGGAATTTAATTTTTATCTCAGAGTTACTTTAGCATTTTTTGCCATATCCGGATTAGATATATTAAACGCTTTGGATGATCTTAGTGATGAATTCAAAAGAATAATCATCAAATGGATTTATAGCACACAGCACGTCTCCACAAATTGTAAGTAATTTATTCCAATGATTACATACTCTAAGTATATAAATAGTTGGAGGTTTCCAAAACAGTGCAAGTTTCAAATTTAATGACTACAATGGTAGTCAGTTAGGAGCTACATATTCAGCATTGTGTGTACTTCTTATATTAGGAGATGATCTAAGCAAAGTAGACAAAACAGCGATATGCTCAAGTAAGTAGTTTATTTAGTAATTAATTACCTATGCTGCTTAGTTTATATTAATGACTGTCTAGAGATGTACATAATTTACTGTGAAATAAATGACATTTTATATAGCACATATTTTGTATAAATCTTTGTTGAAAATAATACATCATTACGAGGAATTCTTGAGTTTGCGAAATATGGAAATAATTGAGAGTTCTTTTCTTGTGGAAATATAGGCAAAGCTCCTATTTTGCAATATCTCTCCAATAGAACAGTATCTCCTAGAATAAATTTTCAATTGTCAGTTTAAACGTTTTTTTAAAGCGGGAACCTGTCGTTTATACGGTGTTATGAGTTTTTGCAAATTTTACGATTTATTTTCTTAAGAACGAACTGAAATTTCTTTACAAAAGTGTTATCGAATTCTTCTTATTATTATTTTTTATTTATTAAAACTTTGTATAATTATATTTCAAAGGTGTGAAGAATTTACAATTATCAAATGGCTGTTTTATGGCTGCAAAAGATTCTGAAGCTGATATGCGTTTTGTGTTTTGTGCTGCAGCAATAAGCTATATTTTAAATGATTGGTCTGGTGTAGATACGGAAAAAGCAGTTCAATTCATTCTTGAGAGTATAGTATAACATTTAGAAATCTGTTCTTAAATATTGGACCTGAAATGCGCTTACTAAATTTTTAGTCATACGATTCTGGTATTGCTCAGGCTCCCGAATTAGAATCACATGGCGGTTCAACTTATTGTGGTATTGCTGCATTAGCTTTAATGGGAAAATTGGATAGCCTTGAAAACATCAACCTAAAAGGCATGAAAAGGTTAGTCTAATTGCTAAACTAAATCATAATTTCTGCTTAGTAGAAGTGTTTAGCAGACTTACCTTATTTATAATGATCGTAAAAAACGCATCTTAAAAAAAGTACAATTGACTCGCGACAATCCGACATTTACGGGATCGAGGGGTGTCGGATTATCAAAGGTTGATTTTTAAAAACTGAATTTTGTCTTCTAAGGCAAGAAAATGTAAGTTGTTATGTACATATAGTACTGTACGTACTACAATACGTATATTGATAAAATACATATTGAGTAACATATTTTACAGTCATTGGAAATATTTAAAAAAATCAGCATAGTTTCACACATTTGAATACGTATGCAATACAAATTTATTATAAAAAATTAAAATATTTATGTACAAGTATGTTACGTACATAAATGTATGTATTTACGGCTTAAAAAATCTAATCGTTTTTGTTTCTTCTTACGTAAAGAGTGTCATGGCTTTTTCTTGAATATCTTTTAACATTAAAATGTTCTCGTATCGGGTCCTCAATCGGATCGTCGTCTACAACATGGGCCGTGACTTCCTGGATTATCTCCTCTTCTGTTAGTTCAGAACCAAGGTTATCGTCTAATACCCATCTTCTGAAGTCTTCTGCAGATTCTTGCGGAATGTTAATTTCATCACAAGCACAGGCTGGGTAACATCATTGTTATCTTCATATTTGTTATTTCTGTCGTCTTTCTTTGGAAGGAGTGGCTTTTCTGGCCAAACATGTTCCCTGGATTTTATCAGAGTTAAAGACTTGACGCCACGCAAATGCTGCATTAACAATGGCATCATTGATGTTAACATTTTTCAAGATTGGTGTGATGTCTGCGTCAGGTTAGCTGACGATATCAATCAGTAGGCGCTTCTTGTAATGTGCTTTCAAAGTCTTGATAACATTTTGATCCATCGGCTGAATCAGAGCAGTCGTATTTTTTGGCACATACAAAACCTCTATGTTACCATCAGCCGTCTTAACTGTCAATTCTTCCTTCTCCGGGTGTCCTGGAGCACTATCTAACAGCATTATCTAAAAAGGCCTTCAATGCCAGATTTTTTCCTTTAAGTGTTGTTTGACTTCTTGTACAAAATGGTTGGAAAATCGGTTTAAAAATACTTCTTTAGTGACCCACGCTCGGTTTTGGTTTTTGTGAGTCACTGGAAGAGATTCGACTTTTATGTTTTTAAAAGCCCGTGGGGACTTTGATTTACCCATAGCTAAAAGCTTTAACATATGGCTTCCACCGGCATTTGTGCACACCATAAACGTGATACGCTCTTTTTGAGGTTTCCTTCCTCAAAAACAGAGCTTCCTCAACTTAGTATTCGCTCATGCGAAGGAGTTTTCTCTTCTACATCTTCTACAGTTTTTATAAATTGTTTTATTTTACCCCTATTTTTTACTATGTCGTAAACAGTAGATTGCCCGATATCAAAAACTTTAGAAATGACAGTTGGTGTTTCACCAGGGGTCACACCTTTTAATAATTTTCTATTTATCAGTAAGAGTTAAAGCTTTATGCTTAAGTTTAGCGCTCCTACTTGTGCTCGCAATCACACAACACTTTACAACACAAAAATTAAAACTCAACAATTACAGTAGCAGCATTTAAATACAGTAACAACATTAAAGGAACACGCTCAATAGCACATTGAAACTGTCGTGAGTCACTGGACAGACGAGAGGAGGCGTCTGTCGCGACAAATCACAACAAGTGTGTGCGTTTCTGCCCGCACAGCACACAGCAAGCGTAGTCATCCCACGTGGCGTCGGACTACCGAGCGTGTCGGATTATCGGGAATCAACTATATAAATTAAATAAAGTTGAGTTGAAACAGATCTCGAACTTAAAAAAACAATTCATTTGGGCCCACTCCTGGACATATACATAGTTCCATAAATGTGCGTTGATGTTCTCTGTTTTAGAATACTTCTTGACATTCTAGATTTTTTCTTGTCCTATGCCCATCTGACAGTCTTGCAACATGTCATGCAGGGGCGTAATGGAGCTGGGTTGAGTATTGGTTATTTTTTCATAAACCGAACGCATTCCTGTACTTTTTCGGGATAATTTTGTCATTAACATAATCATTTACTTGATTAAAAAGGTTTTTGAAATTTTAATCATTTGCTAGATATAGATTTTGATGATACTAGATATTAATTAGTACAAAGAATTTCTTGAAGGCAAATTTTAAGAAGCTTTATAAATGCTAAAAAATGAGTCCAAATATGTAAACTGATTTATAATATGGACAAAACACTACAGCGTTTTGGATAATACCTCCTTCATGTCGAATGGCAACTCCAAAGATTAAAATGAACGGTTTGTTGTACTCTATACACTTTTAGAGTGTCTTAATGGCTTGTACGCGATCGTTCGAACCAAACCTTTTTCGAAATCTTGTGCACATGGTTGGTAGATAATAATTTGTTCGTAACTCTGTTGTATGAACTATTTGAGATTATACACATAAATAGTGTTTAACAGAGTTAGGAAACTGATATGGCGGTAATTTCTCAGATCCGTAATATCTCCATTTTTGTGTATAATTTTTATGATTGCTCTGCGATATACTTTGCTAAATCGCCATCTCTGGCAGTTTATTTTTGTCCATCTCCCGGAGTGTTGTTCTGAATTCAGTCGAAGTATAACTCTTCCAATTATAGGTATAACGCCTTCGAATTATACTTTTCTAACGTATCATATGTTGCATTTTACTTGCTACAGCGAATTTGATAAAAGATATTTACGTTAGTTTCTTGGTTAGTGTGTTTGTAGAATTATTGTTTTTTATGTCTTTTCTGTCTGCTGTAAATGGCTATCTAATATTTATATGATCTTTTACGCCCATATGATTGTATAATGTTCATTCGAAGTTTATTTACAATAATTTTCCCGAATTCTATTTCTTTAATTAGGTATACTTATATTGGTTTAAATATATTTATACTTATTTAGGTGGCTACTAAATAGGCAGCATGAAGGGTTTCAAGGTCGACCAAATAAAGAAATGGATACTTGTTACTCATTTTGGTTAGGTGCAACATTAGAAATTTTAAATATGTACCAATATACGGATGTATCGAAAAATATGGAGTTTTTACTAGCAAGACAACACACACTAATAGGTATTATTATAAAAAGTTACGTTTATATGACGCTCGATAGTAGTAATATGTATACTATTACTCCTTAGAATGTGTTCGTTTTCTTTTCTACGTATTTTTTATAAACTCTACACTACATATTAGATTTTGAAAGATCTAGGATTTATGTAACAATTTTTTCAGTCTTGATTTTATTGCGATCACTTTAGCCCAAGTGACCTCGTTTACTGTTAAATTAAATAATGCGCTGAAATCAGTTCTGTCCATTTTTACAAGTTGTTCAGCGAAGCTATTGGTCGGCGACCAGAATTTCCGTTGTCCTTCATTTTGCCTTGCATAATAAACTGTATAAGTCTTTACTTCTCATTTCGTAGCACATGACTAAAATATGAGATTAAAAATTATCGTTTTGTATACGTTCAATTCTGTTGTTTTTACGACATGATGTATCTAGAAGAGTCCAAGAGAAGTGTAGTCGTGAAGTTTGCGTGCTACAACTGTGGGAATCCATATGTCTCTGCACCGTAACAGCCCAGACAAGACGCCGCCAGCCCAGAAAAGACGTCGCATCGCAGAGCAGTACTAGCACCTTAATATTTAGTAATATATATGGCTTGTTCAATGCGGCATTTAAGTTCATATGTGTGATCCCAGTTGCTTTATTTTATAAAGACAATGTGTATGTGTTTTCTTTATATTCACATATTAATTGCGAATCGCGCATTGATGTTTTGCGTAGTAACGGTTATAACAATTTCCGCTGCCTGTAATTAATACGGTGTATGATAGTCTGATAGAATAGTCCCCTCATCTGCCAAGTTGATAGTCCCTCGTCATCACTTGTCATCAAAAAGTTATCCCCTTCATATCTTAAATGGTCAATAACAAAAAAATATTTTAATAATTTTAGGTGGTTTTTCCAAATGCTTAGAATCCCATCCCGACCCTTTGCACACATATTTTGGAATCGCTGGTTTGGGTCTAACAAAATACGATGGATTAGAGAATTTGTTTGCTTCTTTAAATATTACTAAGAGGACTCATTCGCATTTAATGAAGATTCATGAATCCTGGTGCAAATAACATATAGTATTATTTTTGTTGATTATATCATTAATTATGCTGATGTTAACGAATTAGAAATTAAGCATAACAGATATTCGTACATTATGTTTTATACAAAATTGTTTTGCTATGAAACTTGTTTTTATTCACGCCTTACCATAATGTGTTTCAGGCTTAAAAGATCTTACATGGTTTTCTGGTATCTTAAAAAATGCAGCTTCGGGTTAAACATCTTAGCATTCACAAGTCATGTGGCAAGTAATGGCAGTTGCTCACGTTTTATTTTTGGTATAAAGCTGAATTTAATGTAATTAAAGTTTAAGCCTATTTTTAATGTAATTAAATTTCAGAAGCGCTGTATAACCGCTCTATTAGATCATTGTGAACTAAGGGCTGGACGTATACATAAATGATATTTTTGGAGTAATTTAATGGGGCTCCCCATATAGTTTTCTATTATATAAAAGTATAATTTCAGGTTTGACGTCATTATAAAGTGTTCTACACACAAAACAAAATGTTACACTGCTTTTGAAGAATATCAACTATATTGATACTTACCTACAGATAATATTAAGTTAAATTTTGAAATAATTAAAATCCTATGTCCAGAACAAAATTAATTACAAACAGTACTTCCCAATCTATCTTTTTAATACATTCAGTTTCGATTCACCTTAATAAAAAATAAATCAAGACTTTTCAAAAATAATTATTCTATTCAAATATAAAATACATTACATTGATATAAAACAAAAGAATTTATTCTATGTAATAATAACAAACCAAACATATAAAAAAAAACAGAAACGATTAAATCAAAATTCGCAAGACGAAACAACTTATAAACTAGATTTGAAAAATTAAAAGTTATTATTTTCATACATTCACAATATATGAAGTATAAAATAGAAAAGCAGAAATTAAACTAGAATGTAAATAAAACGTACTTCAACAGAAAACAAAAATCTTCTCTTCAATAAGAGACTGATAGGAAAGTGCGTTTGTGCCTTGCTCATATATTTTAACCTTTAGCGGTTCATATGATATAACTTCTATAGTTTTAACTGTATTAAGAAAAGTGTTCATATAATCAATCGCTTTTTGTGCCATTGTTTCGCTCAACTCTGTAGAAATCTGAATATTCTGTAGTGTAACAACGTGTTGTTCAACAGGGACCACCAGCCATTCATCCTTGATTTCACGGATGTTTTGACGTTTCATCTAAAATATAAATATGACTATAATACAATAAATACACTAACTATATTTGATTGAATTCTTGATCTGGCTATTTTCAATTATCGCGTTTATAAAATATCTCCATTCGTTCATAGAACTGCTATCGCTGTGTAAAAGAAATTCTATTTATATACAATACATCAGAAAAGTTTTAAGTGATTTTTGAATATGACGAATCCTAGAATACGCTATTTGAGTTACATACTTCATAATTTATTTTATATGAAATACTTGTGATATTTAGCATCAAACCATCTTCAAAATAATAAAGTTTGGAGAGCACTGTGGATATGGTACACAAATATGCTGAAATGACAATCTTAAGTCAGGGTTGATCAAAATTGCCATCCCTATGGATCTTTTCAGACATTTTTATTGATTTATAAATTAATTGAATCTGATTTCCCAGTCGTATTTCAAGACAGATTTTAGACCTCATTTCTATAGCCAATTAAATTAAGACCAAACATTATTCCAAAACTCCATTGGCCAAAATCAAATTGATTGCATGCATCCTAATACGGTTTCTGGCGCGTTCTATTACCGGGAGGAAACAGAGGAGAGAATAGTAGATCGCAGTTCGGACCAACGACATAGAAATTACCGCGGAAAGCGTTTTAAATGCTTATGGAACGCAAATGCTCTGCGGGTCACGTGTTGGGAACAACTGTTATACCTTATGGCCAAATAAAGATAATTTAATATTAATAAAAAGGTTCCAGTGTTTTGGAATATATAATTGATTAAATAAAATCACCGAACTCCAAAATATAAAACGTTTTATATTTTGGAGGTAGGACTTCGATCATTTTATTT
>WYDF02280396.1:0-17177 GCA_009867245.2 Adranes taylori | reverse complement strand
AAATCCGTTGATTTTATTTCAGCCCCAGATTGAGCCGCCCCTTGTCTGAAAGGAAGTTAACAATAAATAAATAAATAAATAAATAAATAAATAAATAAATAAATATATATATATATACATACATTGCAAACAATAAATTTAGGATATCAAACTTACACTCACCATAAAAAATATGAGAAACGATGAATTGATATGAATGATGAATTGATAGCGCTCATTACAAAAAGAGGTAAGTAATTGAAGCATTACATTCTAATATTGCTTCAGGTGCTTTGCTCGTCCCATTGACACGTCCAAGAAGCAAGCCAGAAAAGTGTCCCTTGGTTTAAAAGAACCTTATGCGTAACTAACTTCATGGCCATGTTATCTTTAACCTCTGTGAAATTTGAAGTTCTATGAAACTATTAATAAATTAACAAGCGTAAATTACGCAAATGCATGTGCGTCTTGGTATATTAATTATCATTTCTTGGATACATACCAGACACTTTGAGATGCTATATCTCGATAACCAATGCAAGATACGACGTTATAGTTTTAATTCTGATACTAAAAGCTACGTAGAGGCGCAAAAATTAAAAAAATTTTAATGGCTATCAATGCAAGTCAAGCCCTGAATTTTTTAGTACATGGCCAGAAGCTGTGGACACAAATGATTTCTTAGATCGCTCGCGAAAAGTAATGAAAATACGGCAGGTAATCATGTAATATTAGATGTCGTAGAAAGAATAACTCTATTTCCACCATTAGCTGCTATATAGATGATGCTTGCATAATAGATGATGCTTGCGGAACTGATTATTGCCGGCATAACAGAACAATATGTAGAGTTGGTGAAGTCGTTGCAATCATGTGGTGTGATATACGATTGTTGACCTGCGCTCATATGACGTGGAGTTGATCTTAAACTACTCCCGCATTCAGTATTATCAATTCTAAAGTTGCACATGAGCGATCGTAGTTGCTGGAGACCATGCGGGTTGTCGTGTAGATGTGTATACTAAAAGAATAGTAATGGTCTTATTGACTCACTAATTTCTGTTGCATTCGGAAGGAGACCAGTCGTGTGAGGAACTAGTGGCGCTTAATAATGGTATCGACGAAGAAGTTGAGGTATGCGTCCTGCTTGATATAAATGCTGACAGTTAAACGATCTCGTTTTCTCGAAGATGAACGTCCTTGTGATAATCTACAAATAGTACCGCTGATCTACAAATAGGATTTTGATGAATGTTTCTCTCACTTCCACCTGTTACCGCCACTGGTGTTTGTCCACTCGCTCCTAAAGCGACGCACTTACATTGTCGCGTTTAAAAAGGGCGACATGGAATTAAGCTTACTTTTACAGTCTCACCTCGTTTTAAGAACTCACTTAATTCGTTATGAGATCAGAAAAATATATAAATATTATTAAGTAGAGCGAGGATTTTGTAATTAAATTGGGCGTAATGTAAATAAATAAAACTACACTTTATTGTTTGTTAAGAGGTTGATTTACTTCAGTTTATTAAATATTTAATTATTGACCCTTCCCTGTTTAAAATGGTGCGGCCGTTTTAGATAAACAAGAACGGTCCATAGCTTTTGGTTACATAGTAACACAATTAAAATAAACAATAAAATCAATGAAATCACCAATAAGTTTTTAAATTCTATTTTCAATCAAACGATTTATTAGTGCATGCGGAAATAACTATGTAGATTTATCAACCTCGACTTAATAAAATTACAGTAGTTCAAAAGAATGTAGTTTTAATAAATAATAATTGAACGCATCTCAAATGTTTTAAATTAATTCACTTTCAAACAGGAAATGTGCAAAGAGTATTTAAGTTAACATAATGTCGTACTGAAACATGGTGTTTCATACGTTTTCTGTAGTCTGTTATATAAAAATAAATTGACTACTAGACGCGCGACCAAAGCGACAAAAATTTATAAGCGATACATAAACTGATATTTTTTACGTGAGCATAAAAATCTAATTGAAAACTGGAAACTAATTGAATTAATTGAATAAAATTGCCGTGCCGTGCGCTGCTTCAAATCTTATATATTTTCATGGAAAAAATTTGCTCCGCGAGCAGACAGATTTTTGTAGTTAAGTGTTTGCTTTCGACAGCAAATGCGTTCAATAATGTATCTCTTCCTAAGTCGTTAATATTTTTTCTATCGTCCTTTAAATTCTAGGAGTTGGAAATTTTCATTTGCAGCCCAACTTTCGGCTGAGTCCAACGAACTTACCCGAAAGGCGCCGGACTTCGTTTGCAGGTGCAAATATATAATTAACCATCTGACCATGTAATAGATGTATGAAAAGATTCCTTTTCTATCTTTACATTGTAAATGAATTTATTTTGATTCGAATGCATTTCATGAAGGAATAATTGAAATTAAAGCTAATTAGATATCATCTTGGCTAAACTCGATTTATTTATTAATGCCTAACTGTTTAACGTAATTTCCTCTGAGAATTTAACTATTTCAAACGTACATAGTAGAATCTTGTGAATTTACTACAATGGGTTTTGATCGTTTGATTTATTTATTTTAATGTATTTAAGCGTAATCTCCTTTAAAATTTAAACCATTTAAAATTTATACAGTGGAATCTTGAGAATTTAATTTATCTAGCAATTTCTATCGTTACAATATGATTACTATATGGGGATGATTTCTGTTTTGGTCATAATTTAGAATCGTTTGACTTGTACTTGCTGCATACGCTGTATATGTGGATGTTGGCGAAATTTAATTACTCGAAAAATTCGCACCGGTGGGTATAATTGTAGGTAGGGTATGAAAGAAAGATTAGGCAAAGTTTACGATTTTTAATGTTTCCTTTTTTTCTAAATGTACTCATGATATGCACTATTACCTATCCCGATTCCTTCCTCTTTACACCCGAGAGACTGGAATGTTTAGCCCTTCGAACCACCTTTTTCTTCATCATATTTGTGTGCATTCGGCTAACGTAATTTCCACATAATTAGCAGGTGGCTTAGGGTAGTGGTTACTGAAATTGTGTTGAGTGGTGATGTATGTTAAAATTTGGGCTTGAAGACGGTTTATGGAGCCCCGCCAAAAATTAAAAGTCATACCTTATTTGTAAGCTCTTGATGCGCTGAACATAGTGGCGTATATCATATTTTGCAGTGATTTTTCTTTCAGGACTTATAGCCTCTCAAAGTGTCGTGACATGCCTAAAAGAAATCATGAATAAAACGCTGATAACTCGATATCACTCACTAAAACTACTTCATACAACTGTAATGTATAAAAGTTTGTTATAACATATCAAACTTCAATAAATAATATTTTTTCATGGTTTATTTAATAAAAAACTGTAACTATCAAATAAATTGTAAAACATACTATTGCGTTTTCAACTTGGAAATTTTCAGATTATTCAATTCTGAAAATTTGCAAGCTAAAGGCGCAATAATAGGTGTTACAATTTACTTGGCAGTTACAGTTATTTATTAAATAAAGCGTGAAAAAAACATTATTTAGTGCTGTTTGATAATAAATGTTTATTTTATACATTACAGTTATGGTATGAAGCATTTTTAGTGAGTGATATCGAGTTAATAGTATTTTATTCATGATTTCTTTTTAGGCATGTCAAAGCACTTTGAGGGGCTGTAACTCCTGAAAGAAAAATGGCTGCAAAATATGATATCCGCCACATTGCTCATCACATCAAGGGCTTTTAAATAAGGTATGACTCTTAATTTTCGGCGGAGGTCGTAAATCGTACTCAAGCCTAAAATTGTATTAATTTTATAATAAGAGTAATACGGTAATTTACACCTCCGCATATTGTTCACTTGATTGGTGTATGGAATGCTTAAGAGCAAAACAAAATACTCAGAAATATTGGTTCATACTAGAAGTTCAAAAGTTCATACTCTAAAATAAAATTGTACATTGAAAATTGTACTTACTAATTAATTATCTGGAAAATATTTTGGCTTTTGTACAAGTTCACCTGCACAAGTACAATTTCACTCATAATTTTCAACTTAACAGTGAAGTACCATCACAAAGTACATCGTTTACACCTTCTACATGAAAAATTCTCCGAATGTCACTTTATTCTAGTTTCACGTTTATTTATAAACATATACATAATCACAACTAATTAAAACGCTTTGAAAGTATTTAATTAAATTACTTTTCTAAATATTTAAGAATTTTGACAAAATTACCCACTTTAGTTCTTTCTTCTTCCTTGATTTATATTGGAATTGGGAATTCAACACTACTCTAAATACAAACTAATGCAACGTAACCCCGGCGCCATCCTATAGTGTAATGTTAAATGGATACAGTAGGAACTCGATTATAAAACTAATTTGGACCGGAGATAGCCAAAAACTTGAAAAATTATAAAATTAGTGTTCGGATAATCGACGATACGAATAATTGACGTTTGGTTAATCAACTTCATACTGTATTTCGTATCACCAATTGTATATTATTCGTTAAGTGTTTATTTATTTAACCAACACATTTCATCAATTCACTGCACGTGGCTTTCTTTCATATAAGAGATTGAGCATTTTCGTAACATCCTAGTCAAATATTAAGCAGTACTGGAGAAATTCTACCTCATCAATTTTATTCTTCATTATCTAAATTTCGGTAAAAACTCGGCAGAAAAGAAAGACCTAATAATGAAAAATGTTTAAGTTTCAGAAGTTATGTATTTAATTTTGCTACAGATACAAAATTTGCTGTTGTATGAATGTTTATACAGGGGAACAAGATGCTAATATTTAATAGCGTAACTTATCTAGTAATTAGTATTGTGATGTAAAACTTATTTTGATATATATGTATTTTATTTTATTTAAATTGAATTATTTTACTACATCAAATAATTGTTTGTATTGTGTAAATGTTTAAATCATTCAATTGCAATAAATTCTAAGTAATAAATATATACTTTGGGTTAATTTAATTGGGCATTTTACTAGATTTTTACCCTCATTTATAAAAGAGTTGCTTATAAAAAAATAGGAATATTTTCCAGAAAACACAAAGTTTATAATAAATGTAGATGTTAGTATTACTTTCACGCAGCATATACGTTTTGTTGAAAATTGATGTGTTAATTTGTCCGAAAACTGTTTATGGATGTTAAGATATTCAAATTGCTTAAAAATCTAAGTAAGGGTAGATGGGCGCATTTATTTCATTTCGTGGAGCCTTCATCAATATCCTCTACTTTGAAAATTGCATCAGTACACCGGCATGTGAGGTCAGCGTTTAACAACTGCGTTACCACCTACTATATAATGTGCATATGTAGCGTTGAATGCCTACGTTATTATACGATATTTGATATTTCAATGCAATTTAAGAAGCTACTAATGGTGAGATGAAGTAGTTGGCAGGAAAGGTTTATGAAATATTTTTGAATAGTAAACGAAATGAAATAAGATGACGACAAGAGAACGAAAGGATCAGCCGAAAATATAATATACTTGCCATGTGTTTCACAAAATTACTATTGACTTTAATTTAAATAAATAAAATATGCAATTTGTTACTGGCGCTTACTTCCAGCAAACCAAATCAACGATTCTATATCTATCCAACAATGCAGGAAATAGATTTCATTATTTAATGGAATTATGTCAGCCGAAATGTGCGAATATGCTCGCTCAAAAATCAACACAACAATCAAAATAAGTCTGAATAACGCTGGACTGGGTACGTCCTTTTATGTGAAATAATATGACGGAGACATCTGACGCTTCGGCTATAGACAGTTGCTTTTTGTATAGCCGACGGTTCGATGGGCGTAGCTTGTCAGGAACTTTTACTGAAAATCTTAGGAAGTTTAGAACTACGACCCATGGGTAAGCATCTTTAACCAGTTGAAATTTTTAAGAATCAATATTCCTTTGCTTTTCTGTCAAAATGTGGTTTTAAGGAAATAATTCGTCAATGTCAAGATAACATAGAAATGCATCTGTATGCGGTGTTCGCGTTTTCTCTTGCCAGCCTAACATAATAATGCCTCTTCATACCTATGGATGCTTTTGGAATCTCCTCGTTTCTATACCAAGCCGCACATCACATTACTTTCTGCGAATGTGATATTTGCGTTCGTGGCTAAGCTGTTTTCACTACATTGGTATTAAACAACTACGTTTCTCTCTCGTTTATTAAATTCTTATTTAGCGAATTTATTCAATATATCCCAATTGATTTAATTCGATTAATGAATTCATATTAGAGAATTACTTATTACTTTAATTAATTGAATTAATTTATATGGAAGGCAAAGCCTCACGCTGTCAAGGCTTTGTCTTCCAGATTCTTGTCATCTTATTTTACGCTTGTAAATTTCTTTACTTCTTTGTTAGAAACTTGATAGTTTACATTCTTTCGGGATGTCTCCTTCTAGTTTGCGTATATAGTTTGGTTTTAATGACACCGATGCTATTGCGTGCTCGTGAACAAACCAAAATTCGCGACATCTGTCAGAATATCATGTTAGCCTGATACAAAAAATGTGAAATTGATATACATTTCTTGCCAATTGTAAATTTATAATAGTAGAGGCCATCAATATAAATGCAACGTTTGTTAATGCAAAAAATTTTGTAAATAAGATCAATGCTAAGTACACGTAATTTCTTTAATCTAAGGCACTCAACTAATCTGATGGTGTAGAAATGTATGAAATAGATAGTGGTTGAAAGTAGTAAGTTAATGCAGAGAAACGAGAAAAAAATCTTAAAGCCTACCCTAATATGTAATGAGCAGGTTAAGACTGGCCTGTAACGCTTGCGTTAATGCGGGTTGGCACGGGACATCTGGAAATTGGTTTGGTAGAATAGATTCGCAGGCTGTACTGTTCTAACCTACTTTTATTTACATCAGACATTAAAAACGTTAAACGCAGTTTGATGTTTTCTTATGTTAACTCTTAAATTATTTGGAAAGGTTATTAATGTTTATAACAGATGACCTATGTCATTAATCTCTTGCATAGCTGTCACCAGGTCCTGGAGCTGCATAAACACGTCCCTGTGTGGAATAAATTGTCGCTCCTCCTCTGACAGTAGTCACACTATTTGCAGATGGTGGTCCGTATGATACTATCGATCCTGCAGGTTGAGTTTTTGTCGGGCCGACCG
Source organism: Adranes taylori (assembly GCA_009867245.2). NCBI lineage: Eukaryota > Metazoa > Arthropoda > Insecta > Coleoptera > Staphylinidae > Adranes > Adranes taylori. The sequence goes on along the minus strand of WYDF02280396.1, from coordinate 10,020 downwards.
AAACAGGTGAGCCAGATGCTTGTTGTTGGGCATGTGGCGGTAATAAATGAGAGATTTGTGCAGACGACGCCACAACACTTGATCCGCTAGTACCAGGAGGCGGTTGAGGTGCTGATCCAGCGCGTAGTGCGGCAGCATAATGTTGTTCAAGGGTTACTGCTTTCTAGATATAATAAATAAGACAATATGTCTAAGTTATAACATATTAAATTTAAAGAAATGAAACATTAAATTAATCTAGAATGAGGATTTATACACTCGCGACTCTCTAACTAGACCCAAATATTTTTAGGGTACCGATTCAAAATTTTTAAAAATATGTTCTTACAGAATAGAAAGGCATTCTAGCATTAAATATATGTATCACGTTACCAATTGAGATTTCGTCGGATTTTCGACTAGCGGCAGAATCGTGTAGTGTTGATACTGTAGTGGTAAAACGTCAACTCACAGCACAGGAACTCGGGTTCTAATACCGATGAGAAAATGACATTTCATATATAAAATATAAATGTGTATATTATTAGAAAGAAGTAATTACAACAATTGAATCAATCTTGCACAATCTACAATTAAAATTTATTAAACGTGGCCATCTCGATAACAAAAGATTTCCGAGAAAATCAAATAGCGTATTATATCTCGAATGCCAAATTTTAACAGGATCGCGGAAATTGAACAGAATTACTCGTAAAAATGGATCTAAATATCCTCCAATTTTTTTCATAATAATTTCTAATAGAGCTTATAATGCCAGAACACTCATTACTATATTACTCCTATTATATAATAAAAAAATTACTAACATGTTGTGGACCAGCATCTAAATGGTAAGCTTGTCTTTGTCCAACTTCCTGCGAAACATATCCTCCTCTTGGAGTTGCAGCAGAATTTTCGGCAGCAAGATTTGAACCTGGCCCACCACCGCTACTTCGCACTGTTCCGGCTTCCTGCTGCGCAACAGATGGTGGTTGGGCTAGTAAACCTCCATAATAGATAGACGCGGTTTGTTGCGGGACGCTATAAAACGCACCTGGTTGCTGCTGCTGTTGTGCCGTTTGAGGTGGAGGTGGCGGAGGACCAGCAGGTGCCTGCGGTTGTTGATGGTGAAGTGAGATGGGTCCAGATGAAGTGTATTGAGGAGTCTCTGCGAATGATAAATTGATAATTTATTAAGGTGATATTAAGCATAAAATAAAAAAAATTACAATACTTTCAGGATTAGACTTTTATAATGATGTCAAATATTTAGGCAATACTCTAAATTTCCCTAGAGTGCCTGTCTGTGTTTACTTGTGCACTGTTGTGGTGCTGTTTTCTTTAGGCACCTCTTTATATGTTGCTTTGAAAATCTATTCATAGAACATATACTGCGATAGCAGTTCATTTGTTTCTCTTGATTTAATCTTGTAGAGTTGCCTGTCCTGTCGCCTATATCTATTTCTACATAGTAATAAAGTGGTATAATTAAACTAATTTTATAATGTTAAAAGGGGTAATGTTATTTTTATAAACGATACTTCGCATCTAGGAGGTAAAGCTGGCCTCGTAGCTCTTCTCTGAACAATTTAAGAGTTTCCGTGTCTTTAAATGAAATTCACACAAAATTTTTTCGAGTATTGCTTAAGTGTATACTTTGATCGAAAACATCTAAAGTCTTATATGGGGAAACAATTTTCTCGCTATCAAATTTACAGAGCTGCTTTCTTTACTATATCGTTCATGTCCATGTCCAATCTCTCGATACAGTAATGAGAAGATCTTACGACACAGAACAGAGTATGTCATATTCTTTGATATTATCAATTCGATCATTTCGAATTTAATATTTACCACCCATCAGAAAACTTCGTATTAAATCAACTCACTTAGATATGACTGTCATAACAGTGACGTACCTAGCTTTTCATTTCGCTCATTCCTCTAATTCATATTTCTAACTAATCTGTCGGTTAATTTGTTACTAATTTCCTTAATTTACTCCAGACTTAAAACCACACCGACTATAACATTCCTCTATGACCACTCTAAGTTTTCCCCATAATAAATAGACTGGACGTCTGAAGATGCCCCAAAAGATTTGAAACTGTAGTTACAATCCAATCATTCTTCTATAACTAGAAGAATGATTGGAGTAAAGAATGATTGGAGTAAAGAATGATGGAAAGTAAAGATAAGTAAAGATTCTCCCAATTGATCATGTCACAAATTATAACAAAGTAACGCTTGACTCAATAAATTTTTTATACATTTTTTTTATAACATATAATCATTGTCTAAAACTATTTATTTTTGTAAATTGCCTGTACGTTTTGCTATAATAAATTAGCTATATAATGAGCCAATTCTCTTAATCAAGAATGAAATAGAATATCGCAAACATATTTGACATAGCTATAAACGACATTGTCATACTTATGAAAGAGTTCGGTATACTATTCGTTACTTTTTAACTTCATAGTATCTATTTTAAATATATTATACATTAATAAAAAAATATTGTAACAAAAATTACTAGCATTTTTCTGCAACTAGAGCATTAATTTATACAAATTTCATAATTCTCCTTATTTCATAAAATTAGAACAAAAAAAAACACATAAACCAACACCTTAGTATTTGTAAACAACAAAAAATAGACGTGACGTTTTAACAGTAAAGCCGATGACAACAGGGTCTAAGCAAATTAATAAACATTTAATTGTGCAGTGCATGGTTGCAGTAACAAATATTAATTAACTTAGAAATGTTGAGAATATATTAAAACCAGATAAATTATAAATAATAAGCCTTGTGACATGGAATTAATTAAGAGTGCAATTAATGATAATATGCGAATAAGTTATAAGGTTAAAAAGCATAGAGACGGTTCAGCTAATGACACATATAGTTAAACGTGAAACAGTAACTCACTGTTCCATAAAACAGCTCGAACATATTCCTGTCTTCGAGAATCATCTTCTGGAATAAAATAATTAAAGCATTAAAAGAATATATAAAATAACTATTAAAATTAAAGGTACATCCAGCTTATTGTTATGGATAATTTTGTATATAGTTGATTTCCTACACGAAGATTTTTAATGTTCTCTGGGCAGAGACATATTAAGAACAATATTAAATTTTATTTTAATACGATGGGTTGCTTTCTCAAGACGATGTTTAGTCAGTAGCAATCTTTAAAATCACGTAACTCGTAAGTTATCTGGTGTGGCAATATAATTGTAGCATTGTAACAGTGCAGGCCACCCTACAGAATATAAGTATTCATTAAATTCGCAAATTCTGCCTGATCAGTAAATTAAATGAAATAAATTATTCGGTAATGGCGACCGGAAATGGCGAACTAAAATCGTACGTTAACACATGTGTTATTGATAAATTATAATATGTAGATGCTACGTTTGACGCAGACAGACTATACCGTAAAATACATGTAAGAGAAAGATAGTCATTGCCGCTATGTTAATTTGTAAATCATAAATAAATGTTTGTAAATATTAAAATCAATGGGAACAGACGCAACTATGCCATACCGTATGAAGTAGATAAGGATAGTTGTCGCCTTGTTTTCCTAATCTGTGCTGTGTGAGGGTAGCACGCATAACGGACGTGTGATGTGTGCACGCATGTGTGTGTGGGAAAATATTAATAATATACTGACTGGCGCCTTCTCACTCACACCGTGCTCACTGCTGCTACTGTTGACCTATTCTTTCTATTGAACTCGTGAGCAAACCTCTAGTGTGTCATGTTGTTACGTATGGAAGGGATAGCGAGATTTCAATAGAATTGTGTGTATGGACCGCGACGCGGAAATAAAGTAACATGTGATCACCACATACATGATCCGTACGCAGAGAGAAGCTTGTGTAAGGCTCGCGTTTATAAATAGCGAGAATTAGAAATATTTAGTTCCTTGCGAACTTGAAGACCGGCCGACCAGCAGGAGTAGCCAGTAGTGGAGCGACCAGTCCACCGAACCAGCCAAGACAAGCTAAGCCAGCCATGTCGAGACACCCGGCAGAGCGACAGCCAGCGAATAGTCGCCGGGATGATAATATATTTGGTGGGCGATTTTTGTATACGATATACTGTTTGTTGCATTGTATGTGTTGTTTAGCTTTCTCCGTTATACCGTATGTATTGATGCATGTGTTTTTGTGTAGCTTCATTCTATCCTTTTTCTGCAACCGCTCTCCTACATACTAAAGTGTATACCACTAGTACAACAGCCACGTCAGTTCAGATTGGGACATTGCGTACATACTAAGCTAGTGATAGTCACTTCACTTGCCTTACAGTACAGTTAGTTCTTAATGGAACGATACGGGCCTATCTTGAGCAAACGAAATTAATGTTATGTCAGTCACTTGTACTTTCAATATTCAATTATTCCGATGTAGTATATGGTCCGTGTCTTAACACAAATTACGAATAGAAAATTCAGAAAATACAAAACTGCTGATAAGATATGTATATGGGCTTCGTAAAATTGATCATGTAAGCCAAAAAAGAAGGGATGCTAACTGGTCCACAATGAAAGTGCTACGAATTCATCATGAAATGATTTTCTACTACAAAAGAATGCTAAATAAATCTCCAGCAATTTTATTCAATAAAATTAGCTATAGACATGATGTCCGCAATCTAAATATTAGATTTAAAGGCACCATCACGCATCACGCCTGTACATAGGACATCAATATTTCGGCGATCATATTCCTATAATATTGCCAAGAAATGGAACTCTTTACCAAAAAGCTATAAAATCCTATCTCTATCACTCTTTAGTGGGCGTACTTTGGAATATTTAAGAGAGACTTACTTATAACGCTTCCCTTATGTTTCCTCTTGCCTGCACCTTCACGCAATGTATGCACGTGCACATTACGTCAATGTTTAATTTTAATTGAACCACAAATTTAATTATAAATAAATTTATAACTTAAGATTTTGATAACTCAATACGTCTAATGCAATATTCTTTCCGCTAGTTTTGGGTTTAGTTGAAAAACAGTAATGTACTTGTACTAACTGAATCTACGCCCAAGGATTTCGACTCAGTAATTGAACAGTGTATTATAGTGTAAGTATTGTATATTTAATTATGCTAATTACTCACTTTTGTATTTTCCTTTACTGTTTCGGAATAAAGACGTTTATTATTATTATTATTATCATCCAAAAGTTTACCCGTGTTTAAACTAGTAACTATATAAACCTGTTCCAGAAACGAAGTTATGTATTTACTGTGACAAAAATGTGAAACTATAACGTCATCTTTTAAAGAGAAATAATGATGTGAAATTAAAATATGCTTAGCAAAATATGATTTATCAGGACGATTCAACCTAATCGCATTCAGATGCTTCTTACACCCTACTTCAAATCGTCTGTTTGTCATGCCTATATAAAATATCTTCCAAAGATTCGGCAACCGCGCGCGCGGGAATTTCTGTCACAAGGTAACTCTTGATCGTTCAGAATTTCCTTAGGTTCATCAAAGTCATCAGCTATACCAACACTAGATCCGCACCAAAACAATAATTTAGATAAATTTAGTTATCAGGTCAGAATGTTTTCATTAATACTAACATCTACATTTTCGATTTTGATGTGTTTACAGATGTGCTGAAGAAAGGTAAATAGTGTGTAAAAGAGATGACATAGCCTTGACAAACTCATCGCTGTTTTAAATTTGGAAGTTTTGATATACGATGATAAGTTTGATAATATTGATGGTCTATTCTGTACAGTGAGTGGTTCAAGAATAGTATGGTGGTTGTGTCAAGGGTATTTTTGTAGTCCATATAGACAAGGACTAAAAGCATACTCTAATAATTCGAATTTTGATGCTAGGACGATTGTCGTTGATACCATAGGCTACACGGAAACCTGCCTACTAGTTCGGGCGATAAAAAACGTACTTTCATTACCAACTTTTCTACAATGAATCTCATAAATCATTTATATCTCTCTAGTAGCTGCTTACATAAATAATTTATATACATAAAATTTATGGATACAGATATTTCAGATTTATATAACACAATGGCTAAAAACAATAACATGGATGTACCTTAAAAATAATTCCGAGTTTATAACGTAATTTTATTTTATTTTAAGATTTAGTAATAGAAAAGTTCCGGATCTGCATTTATATGAAATGTTACTGTAACTAACACCAACACTGACTGTAACACCAACGCAAATAATTTTTTTTTCACTCATATCACGGAGGCCGCCATAATATGAAAAAATTTACGGGTATTACTAAAACTTTAAACATTTTTTCTTATTGCTCCGAATCAGCTTACGATACTCAATTAGTGAACGTGCCTAAATGAAAGTCTCTTAATTTAGTTTCACTTTGACATTAATGTATATAAAGCTCCCTATAGATATGTAATCAAAAAATAAATAAAGCAAGTAAATGAAATATAAGTATCTGAAGAAAATACTCCAATAAAATGATTCAAAGTGAGTCAAAGAAGATGGTCGCGACGTTTATCTCAAAATGGAGCCATGTCGTAACAATTTCGCTGCAATAGGCCAAAGTTTAATTGATAGAAAATACACCTTTCCTTATAGTTCCACAGAAGTAAAAGTCCTAACGATTTCTGTACTTTCCCTAAAGTGAAGAATCTCTCGATATTGTCATAGTTATGAAAAATTATTGCGCAAAAATATTCTCGGCATGTTTACTTAAGTTTAATAATTAATTGTGAAGAAACGACTTATTGTACTTGTATGAAACTTTGAGGTCAGCTCAAAATGAGTTTAGCGTTTGTTTTGACAGTATAAGTTTTATTGGTATTGTCCTCTATACAGCCATATAGAAAAGTAAAGACTGAGTTTGCACTACTACTACTACTACTACTACTACTACTACGAAATCTTAAAATAAATCATTATAAACTCAACGTAAATACGCTTTAACTTCACATCTATATTCATTCACTTACTTTGAGGGGACTGATATGATGTACTTTGTACTGTTGGCATAGATTTATACGCATAGCTTTGATGATATAAAGACACTGGCACAATTGGTGGTGGACTCGGACTTCGTGGTCTTTTTACAGTTGCTTTAAAACCAGCCTGTAATACTGGTGCACCCCTCGATACCGCTTGTGGTATATATAGTGGTTGATGTACCAAAGCAGGTTGTAGTGTTTGTATTGTTGTAACCATTTCACTGCAAATCGAAAGCATAATAAAAATAAGAATTCTTTTCAAGTGAAATTTAAAGATTTGATGCATATAATAGAGCTCGTACAAAACGTTTCTTAATCGAGTCTTTTGGTCCTGTTGAAAACTAATTAAACAACTACATCAATTATCATATTAGCTCTATTACCGAATTACCAATATTTTGCACCAACCGGTTTCTTTAAAACCTGAAAGTGCTATTTTAATTCAAGGAATGTAATTGGTATTACATGATCCACAAAAAAAACTAAAATCTAAATTTGAAACTTGTATGTGTGAGTGTATACATTTTGTAATTTAATGTCCAATTAAGTCTTCAATTCTATTTAATATTAGTCAAAGGTTAATGGAAAATTCAATAACATTGACAGTAACATAAAGAAGTTACAACATTAATGTTTTCAACGATAAACTAGTCTTGAAAATGTTAACTAAGATCTAAAGTAAAATAATAAAACATAGCCACTAACTAGAGCGTAAAAGTTTCCCAAGAAAATTAAAATAATATATCATAGAGCTCTATTTTTTTACAAAAATTGTAATTTAATTCGCGTTTCACAATACGCACAGCTTTTGAACAGGAATCCGTATAGCATTCCTGATAAAGTTGTCTGGCAATGAAAATATAACGGCTTGTTTTTGGCTTATGGGCACACGCCGAAAATTAAAAATCATACCTTATTTGAAAGCTCTTACAACATCAAGAACAGTGGTACATATCATATCTTGGTGGCTCTTTTTGTTCAGGAGTTATAGCCCTTTAAAGTGCCCCAAACATACCTAAAAGAAATCACCTATTAAACACTATATAAGCTATTTCAGCGACTAATCCTGCAGTACACGGTTACTATGATGTGGAAAGATTTGTTTCATCACCATGAAGCTGAATTAATATTGTTTTTTATCATGCTGTTTTTAATAAATTTCTGTAAGTGTCAAATTAATTGCAATTTATTTCCGACTACCATTTCAGGCAGTCATTAAAATGACATCATGAAATGGTACTCGGAAATAAATTGCAATTAATTTGACAGTTACAGAAATTTATTAAATAGAAAATGAAGAAACAATACCAACTCAGTTTCATGGTGATAAAACAAATCTTTATACATGATAGTAATCGTGTACTGCAGTTTTAGTCGCTGAAATAGCGTGCATAGTGTTTAATAAGTGATTTCTTTTAGGCATGTTGGGGCACTTTGAAGTGCTATAACTCTTGAACAGAAACGTCACCAAAATTTGATATGCCCAACTGCTCTAGATGTTGTAAGAGCTTTCAAATAAGGTATGACTTTTACTTTTCGGTGTGTGTCCATGGGCCAAAGACAAGCCAATATAACTATTAACAAACTGTAGTTAAAGAGTGCAACAGAAAAGTACTGAAATGAAATATCATAAGATAGTAGATTTTGTTTCAAATTCTAATAAAAGTTTATCAATATCAAATAATATAAAATTATTAAGCTTTCACAAATGAATATTACCTGGTTTCTTTAGCAATTTGTCTTCTTCTATTATCATCTTCATTAAGCACTTTTTTAAGCAGCAAGAACAATTGATGTTTTTCTTCTTTTAGTCCGGCTAATTTAGCTTCAAGCCGCTGTATTTGCTCTTTCGTTTCACCTAAAGTCATAACATTTTGCTGCTCTCTGGCTTCTCGTTCCTTCCTAAGCCTTTCTTCTTCTACTTCAGCCTCTCGTTCCTGCTTTTTACGTTCCCTTTCACGCGTTATATGTCTTTTAAGTGCATTCCACATCTGTTCAGAACGCTCATGTGTAGGATTGGCCGGCTTCTCTTCATTCTCCTCTACTGCTGCTGGCATTTTTCAGTTCTGGATAGCACTGGCTAATGATTTTATCTTTTGTCAAAATTAGAATTAGATGTATTTAAAATTAATACTAGTAATTCAGAACCAATAACTTAAATCACCAACAAACCAACTAAAATACTACTATATCGATCAAATGAACAATAATAAACATCTTTTTTTCTTCTTGCAGGGTTATTTTAAGTCGGTATTTTTTCGCCTTCTTGGGCCTATCACCGACTGATAGTTTTGACGATGCTTGTTACTTGATGATTACAGTAAAGATTTGAGGTGAACTGTTACTAAGAATTGTACTATGATCTTGGGAACTTTTATAATTGCGAAACCTTTATTAGATTTATTACACTAATGTTAACCGAAGAGTTTACAGCTCCATGTCTTTTGACTTTTCTTTCTCTTCACCCTCTTATTTACTTTCCCTTTTCTATTTTATTTATTCATTTATATTTTGGTTTTTATTTTTTTTTAGTTTTTTTTTTATTTTATATATTTTTTTATTTATTTTTTATATTGATTTTTATTTTATTTACCGTTCAAGTTTTGATGTAAAATAAATTTTATTTTGTTTAATTTAATTTTTGTTTTTTTAATCATTGATTTTTAATTGATGATTTTATATTTCCATTCATTTTTCATATTTTTTTTTAATCTTTATTAAATCAATTTATAACTTGAATCTCAAGAATTCTGCAATACACTTACATACATCCTTAGATAAATGACAAAGGATGTTGTCAATGTGAAAAGGAGCTGCCATGTGGACGTTGAGACGGGAAAAGCGCAAACGTTCTATATTTATAGGGTTTTGTGGACAGCCGAAAAATATATGGTTAATTACTTTTTTGAATATCGTTGTATTGACCCCGTAAAATCTAATGTATAAAATTGTTGTAGACAGGCGACCAAAAATTGTATAATAAATGAAACTAAATTTTCATTACGAACGTTTTCAATATATAAATATCATCATCAGGTAA
>WYDF02280395.1:0-26784 GCA_009867245.2 Adranes taylori | reverse complement strand
AGTTTATAAAATTCAAATTTAGTTATTGTAAAACAGAAACTGTAGGTTTTAAATATTTTTCAGTATTCTTTGTAGTTAATGACGTCGGCTGAATCCAATCATTAAAAGCGCTCCGCTTATTTAAAATTGCCTACGCTTTTAAAATAACTTTTTATTGAAGTAAAACTTTTAGATGATATATACATTTATGGCTGTCACTGCAGCGTGTGCACTACCAAATAAAATGCACTACTAGGGTACTGTTTTCTTTATTATTTTATAGCTTTGTTTTTGCGTTTGGATTTATTTTCTGTTTTAAAACGAGTCTTCAGCTTTTTATCTTTAATACTCTTCTGAGTATTGTCTGTAATTGATTCTGATCCAACTTACCTTAAATTAATCTTCTTCTACAATGTATCCCAAATTAGATACATTACAAACAGAAAAGGTGAATTTGTTCCTATTCTTCGTTGTCCCACGAAGGAATGTCAGTCAGTGAGATCTATCCCAACCGGAAACGATTTTTTCATTATACAAATTAAATTGCAATTTAAGTTTGTGTAATATTCTGGAAATTGTCTTCCTATTTCTTGTGGACATGAATATCGAATATGCTTGTGAATTAGCTGGTAAATCCAGCCATACGATAGTTTACTGGTTTAACATGTGCAGGGAAGTCTGCAGTACAATTGTATTGGTGGATTTAAGAGAACAGCTTCGTGGAACACCAGACGACCCCGTGTAGATTGATGAGTCCAGATTTGCGGGAAGACGCAAACATAATCGAGGTCGTCTTCTCGAGAGAATGCACCGGCGGAATCAGAAGACTCTGACGCTGAAAACAACAGGAACCATGAGAAACGTGTAGATGGTCCCTGGATTTTTGGTTTGGCCACCCAAAAAACGGTGAGGTATTTTGTAGTCGAAAATCGGAATCGGGCAACTCTGATTCCTATAATTGAACGAGAGTTGAAACTGGTTCTCACATCAATTCGGATGAGTGGCCTGCGTATCGGTCGCTCAACCAACTTAGATTTATCCACCACACCTTGAACCATCAGATTATGTGAATCCTCAATCCCGAGCACACACACAGAGTATAGAGGAAATGGTTGGATGCAAAAGTGCGAATCATGAAGAAAATGCTGTCACAACTTTTACATAGTCATTTGGACTTTGTTTCCTGGAAATGTCTAAGAAAAGATGAAGAGTGCGAATTCACGGCATTTTTAAAAGATATACGAAATGTCTACATGCAATTTTTTAGTTATGTAAAACATTTGTAATTTTTTTTAATATATATATTTTGCAATAATCATATATACAAACTCACTACATGTAACTTTTTAGATATTTTTAGTTATGTAAAACATTTGTATTTTTTAAATAAATATATATTTTTCAATAATCAATCAATTGTATATGTGCGCGCGTCAACTTTGTAGTGTCGATAGTGCACACGCTAAAATGAACATTAAACTGGTTCTAGGTTTGATACACATCTACAATGTATCAAAACATAGTAGGACACAGGTTTGGTAGTGAATTATCTGAGTGTTAAATATTACTTACCACTCAAGTTTCTATTAGAACTTTTGAATTCGGCGGCCTAACGTAGGGAGATAAAGAACCCGAGCCTATATGTGCCATACCTGATTAAATAAATTAGGTGTATAACATTATATGTAACATAAATTTATGATGGAAGCCCTAACCCTAATCTAACGCACTTCATCTATGTAAATTTTAACACTAGGAAACTGAAGAAATTTTTAATTTTATTTTGTCTAAATGTAAATTTCTTTTATGTGATTTGTTTAAATATGTGATTAGATATTTTTGATTTAATTAAAGTGTAGTAAATGGTGTAGTGATGCGCTGCATTATATAAATGCAGAAAGAAATAGAGGATCTGAAGAGGCTTCTCCTCGACATTCCATGTTTTTTTTTGACCGGTTAATCCATTATGTCTATTCACTTATTATTAAAATACAGGAGTTTGTCAAAAATCAAATTAAAGTAGAACATATATTTCATACAATTATAATTCATATGGATTATTAAGAAATATATTATTAAATCTATATAGGTAGGTACATTATTAATATGGTATAATATACAAGTTTTGTGTAACAATTTTGTAATCTAAAATGTAAAATCTTATGGTCCAACATTTTTATAAGAACGTTAATTAATATTCATAAAAATATGTAATGAAAATCAATGATTTGTAATTACATCCTACATTATTCCTAACAAAAGATAGGACAAAATAAATTCAAATATCAGTTTATACCTTGAATAATAGTTTATAACGCAATAAATTTGAAAGCAACCCTTGATATAAAAACGTAACATGAAAGATTAATAAGTACATTAATTGAATAATTAACTATTATAGTGAACTGGAGCAACGCGATATCTCTTATAACAAAAGGATTGTGGAGTAAAGAATATGTTACAAGCCAGCATGCATCGCTCATATCAGGCAATATATTATTATTATTTATTTTAGGGATGTGACGTACTCTCTGTATAAATATCGTATGTTACATTTTGCCACAACACTAATAGTTTCAGGAATACAAAATAGTAACAACGTTGGTATATTACTGCTACTTATTGATCCAATCTGAAACAAGCCCCTCAGAGACTTGCTTCGTGTAAATTGTTGCTGATTGCAATTGCTCCAGTATGTAAGCCACAATAACAAAATTAAAGAATACTCATATTTTACATAATAGTAGATTGCGTTCACAAATATTCATGAATATGTATTTATTTTCATAATTTAATGTACTAGATTATTTCAAAAGATTCAGGTCCACTGTAATTCCTGCACCGATATACATGATTATCAAATGCACTAAAATTGCGCATTCGGATATGGCATGTTGGACACGTCAAAGCCTAAAATCGAAATTAGCAAATTAAGATTATTATCCAAACTTAACGATTATTGCCTTATATTGTTAAATTATAATTATTAAGTAATTAGACAGCTTATTAAGTAACTAGAATATCTAATGCTTTTGTAACTATTTACAAATCATATATTCGTCCTATATTGGAATATGGTCATTTGATCTGGAATCCATATTTCATGAAAGACGTAGAGACTCTAGAATGTGTACAGAGAAGAGCAATCAAACTACCATCTGAGATTAGGAATCTATCATACGAAGAGAGATTAGCGTTCCTGAAGCTTCCGTCCCTAGTAGAACGATGAACTCGCGGAGACCTGATAGAAACCTATAAGATATTAAACTGTTACTACAGCTGTAATGTAGAGTGCATATTCAGGAGGAACACAAACACACGCTTGTGAGCCACAGCTTCAAACTAAGAACTGAACTCTGTCGACGCAATCCAAGGAAACACTGTATCACCAATAGAATAGTACCACATCGAAACTCTCTGCCAGAAGACGTTGTTAAGTTAATGCCACATCGAAACATAAGTTTAAGAACGAACTGGACTGTATATAGTGCGTGATTAAAAGAAAATTGCAGCTCTTATCAACACTGTAATAAAAATACTAATACTAAGTTATTTTAAACTATTTAGTCATTGTAATAATATATACATATTAGGAACATTTTCATAGCAAAATAATTTTAGTTGTTCAGAGTTTAATTGATAAAATATGTTCTGAAAGAGCACGTGTATGAGCCAATCTCTATAAGAAACATTAAAATATTAATGTTTATACATTTTTAATGGAAATGTTTGAATGATATATAATGTTTCGTTAAAGATTCCTGATTAATAGAACGAAAATGTAGCAGAGGGAATTTAAAAGTGACCAAGACGAAAAATATTAAGTGAGGCGATACAGATAGAATACACAATCGCAGTAATATCTCATTTATAGAAAATATTTGTAATGTTTATAAGAACTCAATTATCGTCCAGTACATTTTGATAAATTCCCTACTTTGATAATACATATCTGCTGAGCATTAACAGCAATTTGAAAATATAATAAAACAAAAACATTTGAGTGTAAAATTAGACCACTGAATTCGCAAAATTTCATGTTACGTTTTCATTTTAATTTGTCATAAATCTGAATTTTTTTGACTTATGTAATATATTATAGAAAATATACATACCAAAGTAGTATAAAACATTGATATAATAACTAAGAACTCTAATCAACGCAAAAATGTTGCCATGATAATGTATTCCAATGTAAATCACTAAATTATTATTTTATAATATTGCACTATTTATAAAAAAACATTATGAGAAAATACTATAAATTTTTTTAACCGTGGTTAAAATCTCCTTTCAATTCTATTGTAATGCTGGTCCTAGACGATGTGTGCATTCGGTGAATACACGCCAACTATACACACATTTGTCAAATGCATTCGCAAAGTCGAATGCATACGTACGAACGTAAGCGTTCCTTTGATTCGTGTTAGTTTACTGACAATCGATGGGAACATAACGCATAACAAATGTTGGCCAAATACACACATCGTCTGGGATCGCCTATACAGAGATAGAAACTTGTCCGAAACTTTATCATCTGGCATCTTATTTAAAAATACATATTTTCTTATAATTCAACCTTAATTACGAGCAGAGAATTATTGAACCTATGTCGACCATTTGTATTCGAACCTGAATGAATTAATGCGCCGAATAAAAATGTAAATCTTACATCTGTGTTCTATATGAACTACAAACGTGTCATGGCATAAATCTTTTTTTTAAATTTAATTAAGAATGAAATTACTGTTACAAAAAGTTATATATTATATTAAATTGAATGTTTAATGTGTACGTAATTTTCTAAATCTCATAAGTATTAGTTGAGATCCAAATTAGTAACCGCTCATAAAATCAATATAAATAATAGTATAGAGATGATAAGATGACGTTTAATAGTTAAACGTAAGTGATATTAAACGCATTTCTATGAAAAAATTGTTGATTAGCTGGTTTGTCTCAAAACATTGAATATTCCATGACTATAAGAAAGATCATAGTCATGAAGGTTATTACATGAATAATGATCGTCAGCAATAATATAGATTTATGAATCAAAACCACTTTCTAAAAATAATAAATCATAAAAAGTTAGGAGCTCTTAAACTTCATAGCACTAAACAAGTAATAATTCTTTTTGTTCCTGGTCAATTAAAATTTTTAATAGTAAGGGAAAATAGTACTTATTTTATCTAGTCACGAAAACGTATGTCACAAACTGATTTTGAAAATTTTCAGGGCTATATCATTCAAAACTATGAAAACTAGTAGAACTTCAAAAACTAGAAAAGAAACATATCGACTATATAAAAGAAATCGAGTAAAAAGTGCATTAACATTTTTTAGACAAATTCTAATGGCAAAGGATGTCTAATTTACAAGTTTTTGTACAATATCATTAAAATTAAATATTTCCTTAGTCAATAGTTCCACATGTTTCAGCGTGCCCTTGTAATAACTCGAGGGATTCGAACTTCCAGTTGCAAATAGGACACTCGTATATTGATAATGGCGAAGAAGGTGACTAGAAATATACATATATTAATTTAAATTATTTTTCATGCATCTGAATCACTTGTTATCTTCTACGTTTTAGGTTTCAGATTTACATACTCATTGTCAAACAGTATTTGTTTGAGATTTACTAAGATCTTCTGTTTCTTTCGACTTCTTTTGTGGATATCTGTTTTTGTACAATGTTGCATGTTTTTATTCAATTCTTTATTTAGTGTGTACCAAATTCATGACAATAAATTTTAAAAGAGCATGACTACAAACAAACGTATAAAACGTTTTTTTAACGTACAAAGCTTGATAAATCTGTACAAAGTCTATAAATCTGAAATGTACATAGATGAAATAAAAGAACAAGTGATTCGGGTATATGGAAAATAATTTAAATTAATATATCATGGATCAGATTATAAAACAATATTTAAAATCTTGCTATATAAATTTTTTGTTAGTTTATTATCGAAACTTAATTCATTTTATCGTTGTAAATTATTGAATCAGCGTTTAAAATGTGAAATAATTAAATTTCACACCACTCCTGAACACAATATGAAAATAGACTAGTGAAATGATAAAAATAAGATGTCATACCCACTTTTTATTTCACAACCAAAGTATTAGTTAAATTGAAAATTAAATACCGATTTCTACAATACAATTAGATTGATTAATTAAAAACTTATACTACACCAAAATGTTACATTAATCATAATTATGTTATATCTAAATTTAACATTACTACTCAACATAGTTATTACATGATAAAATCACCACAATTCTCAACATGTTCTTGTAGTAACTTGATAGATCTGTACTGTCGATGACATAAATGACATTCATATTTTTCTAGTGTTGGAAATGGCGACTACAAATATACATAATTAATAATTTTTGGCTCTCAATCTCTTTTGATTAATGTTGAAAATAAAATTCTCAGGATTTAGACCTATTCTTTATTTTTGCTACAATTTGTTTCGGTGGCTATGTTTCAATCATCTTCCGAACTCTTCAAATAATTAAAATTGTGAAAATAAGGTGAACATGAACCGTATCTTAATTACTGGTTAACTAAGATAATTCATTTTCATCTTAGTTAACCAATTAGTAGTAATTTCTAAAGACCTGAACATAGTGGCAATAGGCATCGAAACGTAGACAAATCGTAGTAATAAATAATGAGTTAAAAATTTTATATTAATCACTATAAGAGAGTGGAGACTTTGCTCGACCTCTGAATAAGTTTTAATTAAAAAAGTTGTGTTGTAGTTTGTGTTCCAAAGTACCACTATTAAGTTAAAGCCTCAGGTTACCAAAAGTCAAAATCCATTTTTGGCAACTGAGTGAACTTTACATGATTCTCACGCACAATAATATTCGAGACATAACGTTCTAATAACGTTATATGACATCACTACCAGCGGTTCAGTCGGAGATTGACATTAACCCAACTCTTGCCCGCAATTAAATAAACATCAATTTTTTACAATGTCATATTAGCAGCACACAACATGTAGTTTGACTTGCACAACTCTCGCTAGTAATTAAATTTTTACAATGACAAAGGACTCACTGCTCTATGTCGTATGACAAGAATGTAAATACATGTAATGCATTTAATTGCGGGCATAAGTCGTAAAAATGAAATCCATAATTTATTAATGCCAAGATAGTCGTATTACTATGCGGCAGATAGGAAAATATACAAACATATCATATCACCTAAACCACGAGTTAAACGTAAAACAATCACGGTTACTTGGGTACTAAAAACGCAGACTGCAAAATAGAGTAGACTTGGTTAGGCAGGTTTTCATTTTGTTGTTTTAGACAAAATAAAAAAGTTTATATAGCTGGGTTTGAACTACTTGAACATATCAGGTATTCATCACAGACAGCTGTTATTAATTATAGCAGAGTTAAAAAAACATATTTTCTTCAAATAATGAAATTATATAAGAAATGAGAATTCTCCGCTCCACACAAATTTTCCATAATTAGAAGCAGGCTGTCTTCTGACAGCTTCATTACGACCTATCATTTTTATTTTTCATATACCATAGTATGTAATACCTATAGGTATATGAAAGATATAGGATTCATGTTTTGACAATTTTTTCTACTTCACCTTAGTACGTTTCTTGTATTGAAATTATTGCAATCCGTTAATACGCAATTCAAAGGGGGAGGAACAATTTGAGATCATTAGGAACAATTTTTCATATAAAGTTTCTTCTAAAAAATTGTTCCTTGATGAAAAAATTAAAAGAAAGGTCGAGAGGTGTTCAAGAATTTCTCCTTCCCTATGTGACTGATCTGGATGAAATTTGGTAGGCAGCTGTAGACTATGACAGGTGTAGGCTTTTTTTCATTTTGTTTATAAATCCAATATGGCGGACAGGAGCTATTTTTTGTTGTTCAGAAATTTCGTATTCAAACTAGGAGATTGAAATTTTGCACACATATAGTACCTTGTATTATGCGTCAAATAAGAAAGTCTCATGTTGCCAAATTGAATAGGAAGCGGTGTTGCCACGTTTGAAGCTTAACAAAGTTTTTGAAATATCTCAGGAACGATAAAAGATAGGACACTCAATAAACTTTATTGTATAGGCTACATAAAGGCCCTTCGATTTTGTTTCAATTTTTTTTCCAGAATCATAATTTAACATACATACAGGGTATTTTTTGTTTTGCTAACGTTAGGGAGAAAAGTTTCGCAAGATTTTTTAAAACATTTCTTGGGTCGAATGTTCCTTTAATACTTAAGCGATTAAGCAAGTTGAAAAAAATCGCATGTCATAGCGCCGGAGTAATTTGACCTTGAAAAAGTGTATTACTCTAAATATCTCGGTTCCTATGAAAGTTGGAAAAATTAAACGTGGGGAACTTATGTAAGACCAAGAAGCCTCAATTTTGCCAGTGTTATCAACTGAATATACTTGACCGATTTGAACAATTAACATTTTTTTCAAAAACTTGTTAGTAACAGCCTGTATACTTTCTTATATTTTGGTAGCCCTTGTAATTCCATTTAAAATGATACCGCACATAATGGGCCTAACTCTTATCTTTCAAAGATATGACCCTTAATAACTTGAAATTTCGCAACTTGTCGCCATGGCAACCAACATTCAACATCATATTATATACATGTAAGACCTAGGTAATAGCTCATATATGCAAAGTTACAGGAAAATATTTTACGTTGTATGACACATAAACTGCTTTTGCAATTGAATAAATGTTGTTATCAGTGGCGGGTGCATATTATAATTGTGGGAGGGGTTCAAAATGATTATTTTATTGAGAAATTCAGTTTTAAAATTAGAAGATTGATATTTCGCTCGCATATAGTATATTGCATTATGCGTCGAATGAAAGTAGTGCCATCTCTATAAGTGGTATAGAGCGCGACGTTGCCATATTTAAAATTTTACAAACTTTTTGATATATTTCAGGAACTATAAAAGATAGTACACGTGAATAAACGTTATTACATAAGCCACCAAAAGCTCGTTCAATTTTAATTGAAACATTTTTTCTAAAATTATAAAACTAGCATAAGTACAGGGTGTTTTTTGTTTTGTAAACTTTGCGATCGATTTAGTTGAGATCGGTTATTGTACTAAATATCTCGGTTCCTATGAAAGTTGAAAAAATAAAACTTGGGGAACAAGTGTAAGACCCAGGGACCTCAATTTTACGCAAAGAGGACAGAAGATAGTCTATAGCGGCCGTAGGCCACGGCAAACCTGTCCGCGCTATAGGCAAATATGGGGACCGGGGGATTTATGGGTAAACTAATGTTTAATTTACCCTAAACACTATTCTGCCAATTGAATTTAATAGACGACTCTAAAGGTGACAGTCAAAACTAAAAGGTTCAACTTTTGTTTTATGCAAGATATAACAAAACCAGTATTTGACAGATGGGGGGATTTCCAGTATTTGACAGATGGGGTGGCGATCTCGTCCATGATTTTTTAATTTAATGAATCAACATACTTGAAGCATGTTCCTTACAATGCATTCTTCGAATTGGGATAGAAAAGAAAATCATACTGGAAAAGTTCAGCAAAGTCAGTAGAATCTAAGCTCCAATATGGAGATTCCATGTTTGTCAAAAACTCTTTGATTGAAAAAGCGTAGTGTGGTTTAATATTTGTTAACTGACTAGGACCTCTAGTACAATAATATTAATTTTTCTAATAATCTTGGTGGTTTTATTAATGTTATTCGTTTTTGAAATTTATGAACGCGAGACTGCCAGCGAAATTCTTCCTTCTTACTTTGAATAGATTTATCAACGCTTTTACAATAACCGAAAACGAATAATATTTTACTGGAAAACAATGCATGGACAATTTGCATAAAGTCACATTCACGAAAATCCACACGAACTTCAATCAAGAAGAATAATTAAATAATATTTAATTAGTATGATCCCTTGTGTTATGTTTCACAAACTTGTAGAATAATGAGGTTACAACCATAATAACTGTCGTAATCAGAAATCAGTCATCAAAATGTTGACGAAAATTTTATCAAATCTCGGTTCATCAAAAAAACTCGCGCTGCCAGTATATTACTAGCTTAACACTTGTAATTTCGTGAAAAACTAAAGTATTTTACGGTCTAAACGAAGGTACGGATTATAAGACGCGCCTTAATTTTAAGCAATTTGTTTGAAAATAACATTTTTACCTTTTATTATGAGATTGCAAAGCCACATAAAAGGTAATTTTTGTATTAGTTTATAAAAACGAACATACTTAAAATCCCAGAAAATCGTTATCAGAGCTTTCTTCTTCTTCCACATCGTTGTCCCCCTTTTCATATATAAGATGGTCTTCATTGCCTTCGAGAGAGTTACTTCTGCCGCACTTGAAGGATTTAAGAATAATGTCATCACTCACTCTATACCACGATAGTTTTATTCACTGAGACATTTGTTTGATTGTAGGTCGTTTAAAAGCATCATTCAGCGTGAATTCGTGTTGGGCTTCATCAATCATCCATTTGTTCCAGTCCTCTCTCATATGCACATTTAAGTGTTTTAATTTATCGCGACATCAAGAGCTTGCAATTGTGAAAAAAGTCCTGACGGAATAATAGCAAGCTGTGAATTTGTCTGCCTTAATTCGTCTTTCCCAGATGACTACTAACCTGATCTAGTACAAGCACTGAAGTCTTTTTCAATAAAGTACATTTCCTTTCCCCCACACTCTGTTAATCAATTTCAGACTAGCCTCGTCCATCTAATCAGTCATAAACAACAATAACTGGGGGTACATCAGAAGGTTTCGGCATTGTTTTGCGCCTGAAAATTATCATTGAATTAAGTATAATACCATCAGCACAATATGAAAGGACGAGTGTAGCACATTTCATGGCTACAGTCTTGTTACTCGGCACATCAAATGACAGAGGAATTTTGTACATATTCGCTATTTGGCTTAGTTCTACACTGGTTTTCTTTCGACGTTAAATAATAAAGCGATGGAAAGGTAATAATTTCTCTTCATACTCTTGTGGCATTTTCAGCGATATTTTGGTTTTTGTTCGCATGATAAGCCCATGACGCTTCGAGTATAAGTCGCACCTGAATTTTGAGTATAAGACGCACCTAAATTTTGGAAGCAATTTCTCGAAGAAAAAAGTGCGAAAAAAGTACGTAAAATACGATAACTGTTCAATAATGGTACAAAGAGAAAGGTTACAAATTAAACACATCACAAGAAACAAGAAATAAACATGTGTTCCAAAACTTTAGAATGATAGAAAACTCAATATTCTCCCAATAAACTATGAATTACCACCTTAAACAAAGATTGTCTTTGGATACTGCGACTACATTAAAAACTTGTCCTGATGTAAGCAAAACATAAAACTTGCTATAACATGACCTACAGATTTGAAAAACAATACAAGCATTGTACAGCACTATTTAGAAACCCAATATCTCAGTAACAAATTATTTCATCACGAGACAGAAAATTCTCGGCCGATAGTCTTTGTAAGTTTGTAAAGTCTTACAATCATTATTATTATTTCACTACTCAAAGAAATGGTAGATGAACCTGTTGAGGTCTACGCCTCGTTTGAGTAGTAAATTGTTTATGATGTTAATCTAGTAAAACTGTTTACCTCATTGCCCTCACAGCTCCCGCATGAAGGTGTTGTAGGTTGCTGTTGTGAACTAGTAGGTATAGTACCTCCTCCTCTGCAAACCTCTAGTTCTCTGGTTAATTCATCATTACGATTTTTAATATGTAATAGATCCTCTGTTAATTTATTTCTCTCAGTTATTAAATCACACTTATCTTTACGTTCTAATTCAAAATCTTGCTTATATTCGTTCATCTAAAAAAATATGACATAATTACTTAAATGAAATCTATTTTATATAAGCTGTTTAACTATTTTTTTTAAATAGCATAAACATGATCTACACTAAATATTTAGACGTCAGCTTCCTGTAAAAAAGTTAGTTTTTGCAGCCGTATGTGGTGTCGCGTTGGTATAACAAAATCCTGGTCTGGTCCATATGGTATCATTCACAAAAGGCCAACTTTTATACTCTACGAGCGAAATTATTCCAACTTGACAAGTTTCATTTGTCTGTTCGTATTTTTACCTCGAACAAATAATGGCAGTTCCTCATTTTCGACTACCAAGGACTTGTCTCGGGGTCGTAATAGTATATCCAGCATTCATCATACGCAACGATATTAAATACTTCCTTTCAAGATCCTCCATTAAACTTTTGTAAAATAATTCTAGCCTTTGTTTTTAACAAGAACAAAAAAACTTTTACTTTCAAATAAATTGGAAAACACAAATAGTTACATAGGAACCCGTACTAAAAGGACCCCGACAAGATCCCGTTCAGTGTTACTTTGCCTTTTTTACAATAAATTTTCCAACTTTTGAAAGATTCAATTTTACGAAAACTAAGAGGGATTATGTGACGCTATGCACCTAGACCGATGTTTATTAATATTTAATTAATATAGTTATTGCATTAGTTTCTTCTAGTAATGGGCCAATATTCTTAATAAATATTACTTACTTGTTCTTCTAATATTAACATTCTATCATTTTCAATCGTCAATACTTTAATATTGTTATCCAATTCGTCATTTCGTTTACGATTTGCTTCACATTCAAATTCTAATGCATGCAAACGGTCCGTCAATAAAGCAATTGTTATGTTGGATTCATTCAATCGCCTAAAAAATATTGATTTTAATAATCAGGATAAATATATATACTGATAGGTCATTTCCACATTAAAGAACTTTTGATAGAAATACGAATATATTTTAATTAAAAAATTCTTTTAAGATTGGAGTCGATATGAGGAAATAATTGTTTCAAAAACTCTACGTGATTCAAGAATGTATGAAGGATTATACATTTAATCAACTCGTTGAAATGTTTCAGGTTACCAATGACTTGTTAATCGTATCTATTTATTATTTTTATGCCTGTAGCGTAGACAACTTAGAGTTGGTGGAAGTTGCAGGTATGATGTGCGCTTTCCTTAGCGATTTATTAAATCGAGCTTGTTGTTATTAGTCGCCTCAACAACTACAGATGGTAATGAGTTCCAGTGTGGAACCACTCTGTTGCTGATAAAACGATTCCGCGGATTTGTGTCGCATATTTCTGTTTCCAGTTTCATCCCGTGTCCACGCAAGTTGCGATTTGTATTCTTTGTGAACAGATCCTCCAGGTTGCAGCTATAAATTTTCGACAGCAAAACATTCTGCATGCTGAATACTTAAAATTTGAATTGTTGGAATAAAACAGGTAATGCAATATGTTCGCTAATTATACTACAATTTAAAGGTTTTTCATTATAGGGTCACAAAAATATTTTTTAATTTAACTCTATTAAACAAAGGAAATTTAACAAAACAACAATGGATAACAATAATATGGGCATTAGGTGATAATGCACTCAACCGGTTTCGAAATAACCACCTTTTAAAATTAAGGCGGTTAGTAACTTTTTGAAATCTACAAACCTTTTGCACGGCAACCAGTGAACCGATTTCAATCAAACTTGGTAGTCTTGTTATTTTAGTAAAACTGAGGCTAATGAGTAAATGGTATTTATAAAGTTGAAAAGTAATTAATTTATGATCTTTAAAAGTTTTAACCTTTTCATGTTTCTTTGAGGTAGAAATAAATAGCACAGCCCCAGTAAAAGTCCACAGCAATTGAGAGGGTACATTTTCGTACGTAGTCGGGTTTTCCGTATCCTTTTATACCTCTGTTATTACTTACTTAATGATATATAAATGAATAAAAGATATAGTAATCAAAGAAATCCTGTTTCGACCTGCATTAGAGTGAGAGAAAAAAGTATGAACCACCCCGTTACTTTCTTCAGGAAATTCACAATATATTTGAATTAAAAAAAATGTTTCAATATTGGAGTCGATACGAGGAAATAATTGTGTTTCAAAAACTCTATGTGATTCAAGAATGCGTGAAGTATTATACGTTTAACCAACTTGTTGAGATGTTTCAGGGTACCAATGACTTGTTAATCGTGTCTATTTTCGACAGCAAAACATTTTTCATGCTGAACACTTAAAATTTGCATTGTTGGTATAAAACAGGTAATGCAATATGTTCGGTAATTATACTAGTATTTAATGGTTTTTCATTATAGAGTCAAAATAATATTTTTTAATGTAACTATTAAACAAAGGAAATGGATAATAATAATATGGGCATTAGATGATCATTCACTCAGCCGGTTTCGAAGTAACCACCTCGAGTTTTGATACAGAACCCCAAAGCCATCTTGAATTTTTTTGGCAATGGCTTAGAAGTCTTTCGGTGATAATTTGTGGCATTCTCGATGCCAATGTTTGAAACAATCGACGCCAAACTTTTGTGGTGTTTATCATAGGCTCTGACCTTCAAAAGCGACCATACTCTGTAATCCATCGTATTGAGATCCGGCGAGCAGGGCAGCCATTCTGCAGATGAGATGAAATTCGAAAAATTAGCTGCCGTGATTTTAGCCTTGGGAGGCAGCGCTGAAACTTATTGAAACGTTCATTCGCCATTGCTAAAGTCCACAGAAGTACTACAATCTTCGACTGTACACTTGCTCGACGATGAACAGCTACTTGTCGGTGAAGAGAAACTTGCACTGTGACCCAACTGTGCAAAATTAGCTGCCGTGATTTTAGCCTTGGGAGGCAGCGATGAAACTTATTGAAACGTTCATTCGCCATTGCTAAAGTCCACAGAAGTACTACGATCTTCGACTGTACACTTGCTCGACGATGAACAGCTACTTGTCGGTGAAGAGAAACTTGCACTGTGACCCAACTTGCTCCAAACCCAACTCCAGACAAGTTTTATTTTACTACTTTTAACTATCACAAATCAGTTTTATTCTGCATTTTAGCGACTAGAAAATATTGCGAAGTGAATAATCTCATGCTAACTTTAAATAACTCACACCTTATCGATTACTCAAAACAAAATGCAGCTGCTAACAAAATGCTAACTATAATACTGAAATACAATAACCCTTTCTCAAATTACAATACTATGTACTCTTTTTAAATCTTTCTCTAGTTTAAAAACTATTAATTTATCCAAAATATTTTCAATCACACAAAAATATAAAAACTTACGTTCGAAGACTATCGATTTCTCCAACTTCACCCAAATTCTTATGTAATTCATAAATTTTGTTTTTTAAGTCTGAAATCTCCTTAATGTGGTCTTGCTCAGTAGTTAATTTCGTTTGTACTGCTTTTGAGAGTTCTGTTTTCATCTGAAAAAGAATATAATCAGTATATTTTCAGAACATAAGTATTGTATAAATATTTTATTCAAAAATTATTTCACAAAATAAAGATTTACTGTAAATAGATTATTCTCCTTTTCTCTCAAATCTTCAATCAATTTATTAATTTTGTAGTCCATGTTTTCATTACTGCTTTTCAAGAATTGTAATTCCTTATCCTTAGCAGAAAGCGTTTTAGTCATTGATTCTTTCAGTTCAGCGATAACTATTTCCTTTTCATCTTGTTCGTCTGTTAACTTTATTGCTTCGTTTGTGAACTGTAATCTGGTTTGTTGTGCAGATGATAATTCTGTTTTTAGCTATAAACAATGTTGAAATTGATATATTCAGAAATGTTTCAAAATAATCTAAACACTTAAATATTAAAACACATTATAGTCCAAGCCAAGTTAATGAAAGGACATAATGTGAAAGATACACGAATCGTGAAAATTTTAAATATCGAAGTTCTGAAAAGTATGTTTTAGAGATCCCTGAGCCCAAACAGTTGTTTATGTAAAATGTCTGCATGAATGTTTGTATGGATGCTTAAGATGTCTTCTAAGCTATTGATCCGATTTAAATGAAATTTGATGAGCAAGCGCATAAAAGTTATAAGTAGTGCAAGAAATTGTAAAGATAAAGATTTTTTTTCGAAATCCAAAATCACAAAAATTCGAAAAATCAGCAATTGTGGTAAAATTCTTCTGCAATTTTGCAGACATATAGTAGATTTTAATCCGCATTTAATGAATTAGTTCAACTGCATTGCACGTGAAGTTGCCAATCTTTAAACTTTAAAGTACATCTCAGAAAATATTAGAAAGAATGATCAAACAAATTTTGTAGCATAGTCTACTTAAGATTCGACGTTATTTAGTCTCTCCTAAAATTAACATTTAACAGAGACTGAATATAATCCTGATTTCTCAAAACAGAAGACAGAAATGCAGCATGTCATCAGGAATTTCCGAGATAAATGTGCGTGAATGTCATCAAAGAGGTTTGGGCCTGCTAAAGGAGCAGTGGCGGTCATTTGGCGAACATTGGATATCACAGGTTTTCAATAAATATTTCCGAATTTCCTTGAATATTTTGAGTTTTACTCCAATAAAATTGGATGTAGCTCGTATTGGTAAACCCCATTACATTTACGTTACATTTTCCAGCTTTAAATTTTACAGTACTAAGCATGCATATAGGAATACAAAAATAAAAACTTACTCTCACTATATCATTCTCTTTTTCTTTTAAATCTTCCATCAATATATTAATTTTCTGGGTAATATTTTCATTAGCATTTTTCAAAGATTGGATTTCCTTATCCTTAGTAATCTCCGTTTTAGTCAATGATTCTTTGAGATCAGCGATAACTTCCTCCTTATCAGTTTTTTCATTTTCAAACGCAATCATAGCTGTATCCATAGTTTCCTTCATTTCTGTGATCATTTTCTCCTTGTTCGCTTTCTCATTTTCCAATAGAATTTTCAAAGAGTTCACTTTTTCCTCGTCGCTATCCGGTAATCCATTCAAGAAACTGACGCTTTTTTCCGCACGTTCATTAAGTAATTTACGTGAGAGCATGTCAGTTTCTTCTTTCTGAGCTTCTAATGACTTTTTCAGCATGATTTGCTCATTTTGGAGTTCCTTAATATAACCTTTTGCATCGGCAAATTTCTTTTTGTGAGATTCAACCACCTTTTCGACATCCAATTGCCAATTAACCAATGTTTCGTACTGATTTTTCATCGCAAGGTTGGTCTGATGTAATGTCTCTGTAAAAACATTTTCGTCATATCAAATTTCTTTCGAATATTTATATTAAAAGTAAATTTTCAAGTAAACGATGCGACAGAAATATCGGAAATATTACTTTCAGTATACCGCTTCGTAATTTTAATTCAAGCAGTACCCAATGATTTTTTTAAATATGATTATAACATTTCTTCTAAATCTAATAATTAGGAGATTTCTAAAAGAAGACATCTTTCTGGGCAGAAGGAAAAGCTTTTATGAAGGAGCGAATTCAAATATTTATAACCCTATATGCCCCAAAGATTCTTCCTTAAAGTACTGGATATATTAAAGTGAGCTCTTAGGAAATATAACGGTCTTCGTTAGTAATTGAGCTTTTGCTACTAGCTGCCTTTACAGAACGTTAGAAGAACCAATAGCGGATCCAGAAAGTTTTTACGGAGCCCCTCAATCCTAAATGAAGAAAATATAGTAATTTCTTTTCCATTAAAAATTTTTAAAATATACGATTTCATACAAAAACTTGACAAGCGGGAGGCGTCATTTCTAATATATGTTATTGTTCTGTATATATTTTATATGGTAGAGCACAGAGCTCTGCAACTGTCTCATAATTTGTAACTCAAGAATACCATCAAACTAATCAAAAACAATATTTTACTTCTAATATTTACCAACACTTGTTACATATTCAATTGCAGTCTCACCTTTCAATTGAGCATTTTCATCGATCAATTGTACCACACGTTCTTGTACTTCTTCCGAGCCTAAATCTGAAGACACCGAAATAATACTGGCTATGTTCATGTTATCCGCGCCGACTAACGATGGTGGTGATGGTATCCCAACCAAAGATGATAACACCGATGATTCAGACATCTTCTTTATTGTTTCTGTAGCATATTCTATTGATCTTTAAAGAACAATGTAAAA
Source organism: Adranes taylori (assembly GCA_009867245.2). Taxonomy (NCBI): domain Eukaryota; kingdom Metazoa; phylum Arthropoda; class Insecta; order Coleoptera; family Staphylinidae; genus Adranes; species Adranes taylori. The sequence goes on along the minus strand of WYDF02280395.1, from coordinate 8,780 downwards.
ATAGTTTTAGACTTGAATAGTTGATAGTTTGACAACAACACATATTCATACAAAGTTGTCAAAAATGTATAAGGATGCACATCTTCACTTCCAGCGTCAAAACATGCTCTGATATGTGTACGTACTCATACAAGTGTTTTGACGATGTCAAAGTTCAACTAAAAGTGCTGTGTCAAGCTAATTAAAGTGCAAATTGCCTGAACAAACTAAGCATTTAGCAGATTTGGTTCAGTCAGTCAATTATTTGTTTCCAAACTTGAAAAAAATCCTAGCTGGAAAATGTTTTACATCAAATATGAAGCTGTTGCACAGTGATTGTATTTTTTGTAGACCTTCCGGAATCACACTATAAGAAAATAAATGTATTCAATGTTGGAATCAATGTACTGAAGTTACAACAGATTATATTGAATTAAAAAAAATTCGTGGACGTGATCGCCACCTCATCTTTCATGTACTGGAAGTCCTACGTTTAGTTATATCTTGCATAAAGCAAAAGTTGAACCTTTTAGTTTTGACTGTCATCTTTTAAATCGTCTATTAAACTCTATTAGCACAATAGTGTTTAGGGTACACTGAACAACATGAATCTAACCTATAAATCACCTTCCCCGCTGTCCGCTTTGCCGCGGTGTGCCTACGGTCGCTCTTGGCTTACATTTTCCCCGTATTTGCCTATGGCGCAGACAGCTGTGCTGTCCGGTTTGGCACGACCCCTCTTGACTCTTTTCGGCTTTCTAAAAGAGCAGTCTGGCACTACCGCTTTTGAATCCCTTTTTCTTCGTGCCCGCTTTGCGTAAAATTGAGGTCCCTGGGTCTTACACATGTTCCGCAAGTTTTATTTTTTCAACTTTAATAGGAGCCGAGATATTTAATGTAGTACAATAGCCGGTCACTAGTAAATCGATCGCAAAGTTTACAAAACAAAAAACAACCATGTATATATGTTACTTTGTAATTTTAGAATAAAATGTTTCAAATAAAATTGAACGAGCTTTTGATGGCCTATAAAATAAAGTTTATTCAAGTGTCCTATCTTTATAGTTCCTGAAAGATATCAAAAAGTGTAAAATTGTAAATGTGGCAACGTCGCGCTCTGTATCATTTGCACGGATGACACTTTCATTCGACGCATAATACAATATACTATACTATATGCGAGCGAAATTTCAGTCTTCTTATCTTTAAACTGAATTTCTCAATAAAATAATCATTTTGAACCCCTCCCAAAATTATAATGTGCACCCGCCACTGATTTCCTGTAACATTGCATATTTGTGCTAATATGTAGGTCTTATATGTATACAATATAATTGTTGAATGTCTCTTGCCATGGCGACAAGTTGCCAAATTTTAAGTTATTAACGGTCATATCTTTGAGACGACGAGTTAGACCCATCATTGCGGTATAATTTTAAATAGAATTACAAGGGCTACCTAAATGTAAAAAATATACAGGCTGTTACTAAAAAGTTAATGAAAAAAATTTTTATTGTCAAACGACGTTTCAAACGACGTGAACATTGAAGTTGAAACCCAGAAGAGCCGGAAAAGAAAAGGTAACGTGTAGCTGTGGAAGAAGACCATAAGAAAAATAAATAAGGAAGCAGGGAAAGAATATATAACTGAAAAGGGCGTTCTTGTCTCAGCCAAATTCTGAAACTTGCATGCATGCCATCATGTACCAAAAAGTGCCCAGAGAACATAGATGAAAATGCTAGAATCAATATCTTTAACAATTTTTATAGCGAGGGCAATAGTAACGATTTTAAACGTCAGTTTATAGCTTCCTGTGTTTTGAAAATTGATGTTCCTCGTAGAACGACAAATACTTCGAAGAGAAATTCAACCTTGAAGTATTTTTTTTTATTGAATGGTAGAAATATTAAAGTGTGTAAAACTTTTTTTTTAATACGCTAGCCATTTTTGAAACGTTTGTAAAAACAGCACTGACCAAAAAAGTTGAAGGTGGTTTTGTACTGCCTAATCAAAGAGGAAGAAAGACCCCTAGCAATAAAATGCCTGAACATATTCGGGAAATGATTCGTAATCATATAAAAAGTTTTCCAGTTGAAAGTCATTATAGTAGAGAAAGATCTTCCAGAAAATATTTAGCCAAATGAACTTAATTTAACAAAAATATACTCAATGTTCCATGAGGAATGCAAGCAAAAGAATATTCCCGAATCAGAGATTGGCAAACAATGGTTGTACACAAAAAAATTCGAATAGGAATTTAATCTTTCATTTAAATTGCCAGCAAACGACACCTGCCACCAGTGCGATGAACTGAGGACAAAAATAGAGAATGCCAATGTTGAAGAGTTACAGGTGGATTATGAGGCTTATTTGGCTGAAGTCAAACTGAGATGAGGTAAAAAATTAGATAAATTGTCGTCGAGGGAAATTGACACAAGAAATTGTTATAATGATTGATCTGCAGAAGTGCTTGCCTTACTTGACAAACTCGCAATCCTTTTATTTAAGAAAATTGTGGACACTTAACCTAACAATTCTAAATTGCACTAATGAAAAAGCCAATTGCGCTATGTGGGACGAAACGGCAGGGGCACGAGGTGCTTGCGAAGTCTCCTCCTGTATTTTGAAGTGGGCATTGGATAATATAACTAGTGATATTGAAAAATTGACCATATGGTCAGACAATTTTGCAGACCAGACCAGGAATTTTACTGTAGTTAAAAGTTACCTTTGGTTATTTTGAATATTGCCTTCTTTAAAAGATGTCAATCATAAGTTTGTTCCCCGAGGACACACCCACATGGAGGTAGATAGAGTGCACTCTGCGATTGAGCATGCTAAAAAACAAATTGGTGATTCAACTACCTTGATGACTCCTTGGGATTGGCAGCAGTTCATCCGTCAGTGTAAGTTCAAGGAACTTTTAGGTGTCTACGACATGGCAATTGAAGACCTAAAAAATTTTGTTCGATAATTTAAATTCTTCGTTAATTAGTTGGAAAAAAAATACAGAAAAAGATTTTACAATTAGCGAAGTAGTGCATTTACAACTAATAAAAGGAGACAAAATTCTGTAGAATCCTATAAGACATCTTTTTCCCAAGAAAATTTTAAAATCGTAGATCTGAGCAGGAGCAGCAGAAGAGCAAACTGGCCAGAACATATTCCCCAGACAACATCCACCAGTATTTTAAATACTATAAATACCATAAGTACTTTAAATATAGAGACCACATAACGTCTTTTGAAATGGCTACCACAGTGTTTTCATCAATTTTATGAAAGCATTCCTCACTCACAAAGAGCAGACGACGAATTACGTGTATTTTTAGTAACAGATAACAATTTTTTTTTAATATAGTTAATAATATTTTATTTTTATTTTAATAAAATAATCATTTTGGAGGTTTAATAAAACAGAACTTCTTCAAATACCTAGATAAATAATTTTAACTTTTACATGATATCACACACTTGAACATGACTTATACAACTTTTTTGATCATAAGGTATTAAATAAAATTCTGATAATATTATACGAGCATCTCTGACTCACAAGGAGCAGACGACTAAGCTTTGTAATAGTAAAAAATAATGTTTTATTTAATAAATAATATATTTTTTTTCTTTTAATCAATAAGTAATTTAAATGATATTATTGTGTTTTGACAATTATTTCATTTTTTGTTCATTTAAAAACAATCACAACTCCTTCAAGACAAACGGATGATTTGAAGTAGACTGTCGTAACTGAATAAGTGCTATTTTTGTATATGACTTCAGTTTATTCTGATAAATTTTAGTGAAATTCGACAAGTACTGCAGATATTCTAACCTGTCAATGACATCAGACGCTATTATTTCGGGTTTGATTAATTGAGGACTATCTGGACGTGAAGATACTCCTGCACACGGTTCAAGCACTACAAACGATTCATCATCGCTGTCCGTTGGTGGATAGCAATCAGCAGGAAGTTGATGTACGCCAGATATCATTTCAGTAGTCATACTACTGCCAGCTTCCCCACTAATGACACTTGACATTTTCGTTCTTTTAACTATCAATATTTTAGAAATTAACACCTAATTAATTACTTTATTAAATGTTTACTTACAGTTGGTTCGCCCAGTAGAGTATCTAATTAATAATAGGCTTCATTTTATCGCTAATTTGTCAATAGTCACCTGACTGATTCAGGGTGTGGTTTTTATACCTTTGTAATAAAGGCATAAAAACCACACACTGAATCAGTAAGGTGACAGCTTACAAATCAGCGATTACATGAAACCTGTACTATAATTACTCTGCTAGCGACTATAAAATATAATAAATTAAATAATAATTAATTATATAAAATATAATTAAATAATAACTAATTAACAACTACAAATTAAAAAAGGATATGTGGTTAATACTACTTTATGAATACAATGAAAATGTACTGTGAAGGGAAATACTTTGAAGAATTATAAAAATGTGCTGTGTCAAGAAATTACTTATTATTTTAGTAATATTATTATTGTACCCAACGAATAGAAAACAACCCGCGTAGCGAAAAAACGATTTACAAAGCTAATTAGTAATGTTACAAAATATTCGAAACAATGCTACGCCCATGTTTCTTTATATCAAATACAAATGACCTTGACTAAAATCGATCTTGTGACCCCAATAATATTTAAATATTAATATGCTAGAAAAACCAAAATCTTATTCAAATTAATGAAAAAATGGAGATATTAGCTGCAGGGTTTGGTAACATTCTCTTGGATTTAATATTAAGAAATTATGATGAAACTTTGTTACAAAAATATTTTTCTGAACTAAATGAAGTGAAAGAAATAGGTCCTCAAGAACTAGAAGCCCTTGTAGCTACTATTAAAAAGTAAATTCTATTAAATTTTATTAATCAACCATTAATTAAATCCTGTTTCGTAGTTATAATATAATCTATTCACCTGGAGGTTGTGCGCAAAACACTATGAGATTATTACAATGGATTTTAGATAAAGATGGTAAAACTGCGATATTTGGAGCAATTGGTAATGATAGTTATGGATTAAAACTTAAATCGATGGTAGAAAAATCACCTATTTATGCCGGGTATAATAATGTAATATTAACCGTAATTATGACTTAGAAGTGTTTATTTTAGTTATTATTGTAAACAAAATGTAATGACTGGTATAATGGTTTCATTTATTTCTGGTCATTTAAGATCGATAATTGGAAATATTGGTGCTTCAGATAGTTTTAACTTAGCGAATTTAGAAGAAGTTTTAAATCTTGATACACTGAAATCTGCTCAATTAATCTACATAGAAGGTTTTTTTCTAACCAATAGAATGATTCTAGCTGAACATATCATTAATTATTCAAAGATTAATAAGAAAATCCTTGTTTTCAACCTATGTGCTGTTTATATGAGTGAAAATTTTCCCAAACATATGTATAGAGTAGCAGATGCATGTGATATATTATGTGGCAACAAAGCAGAATATGAAGCATTAGCCTTAAAAACTCATACTACAAGTGATATTGAAAAACTAGTAGCTTCATTAAAACGTACTTATAATAATTCTACAATAAAGCATGATAAAATATTTATTATTACCAATGCTGAACAGCCAATAAAAGTATATTCCGGGAATTTATGCTTAACAATGAATGTGCCAATAATTGATGTGGAACACATTCTCGATACTACTGGTGCGGGTGACGCATTTTTAGCTGGATTTTTAGGCGGTTATTTGAAGAATTACACACTTGAACATTGTACGAAATGGGGTTTATGGCTAGCAGATAAATGTATAAGAGAAATTGGGTGTAACCTACCAAACATTAATCCGAATTTACTGCGAGACATGGATGATTCATAATAGAACATGCAATATTGCGTAGGCGAATGTATAACATAAATAAATAACAAATATGTATTACACTGTACGGATATAAATATAAAAATAAAGTAACTTACGTTCTGAATTAAATTATCTTTTATTTTACATTTAGATGAAATTATCATCATAATAATGACACTGCATGATACAAATCAGATGTTTCCGCTGGACAAGAGTAGTAAGAGCTATGGTTCGTGATTCTTCGGTTGTAATATCAGCAGGCTTATTCTAATTCGTTTCAACCTATTTTGCATCGACATTTCATGTCATTTTCAACTTTTTTAAATATTGATTTTATTTCGACGGTTCGCGCTTATAGAAGGTTTTTTGGCTTTAAGTTGGTAGAACTGTACGTCGTCGATTGGTACTACGTAATACATGGTTTTGTTCCCTTTTCTTGTACCATCACTAGCTTCCATGCATCTTATAAACTTTTTAAATGCTGCGAAATGACCAAAAAGCATGAATTATGATGCTAATGCTAGCTGTCACAATTCTACGAAGTGCTGTGATGCATAAAATCAAATGACATAAAGTACTCCATACTTATGCGCACTCGTCTTATTGCAATAATCGTTTCAACCTGATTTGATAATTGACTAGTTGAAAAGATATGACGTCATACGTGCGGAAACATTTACTGTACTATTCGGATAAAACACCGTATTGATCAATGCAAGTTATAAAAGCAGTGGTAGTAAAACCGTTGAAGAAATTTGAAGGTCATACTTGTATATTATTGACGTGACGTTTACATAAATTCTTTGCTAATATTTCCGACATTTTATTCCATTTGTCTTCTATTAAACTTTTTCCGAATATGGTAAGTGTTACACCCCTTTCAAACACTTTGGAATTTTTATATATTTGACTTTTTAATAATTAATATTATATTTTTTAGTCTGTCGCGGAATTTCTGAAAGGCCTTCCATCATTCGATGAAAACAATTTTACAAAATTTCATGCAGATAGTAATAGCAGATCGCCTTTAAAAAGACCTTCCGTATATATACCAACAAAGGATTATCCTTCAGAACAAAGTGTGTGAGTTTTATGTTGGCTAAGGTAATACGTGTTTATCTTTTTTTTTGAATTTTCAGTAATTGTCACGGAAAAGACGAGTATATTATTAAGATATCTTCATCAGCATTGGGAGAAAAAGGTATGTAAAGATTTAAAGAAGGATATTTTAAAGATTACAGCCGTAAATGCGATTTTATCTATTTAGTGATTATTTTGTGTTAAAACTGTATTTTTATCAGCGAGGTATTTTCTATAGAGCTCATAAATTGCTTGTTCATTCTAAGATTAAGCCACACAAAAAGGCAATTAATCATTTTTCCTTGAAAAGTTGTGATTTATTAAAAACTGCCTATCAGATATAGTTTTGAGTGTGTATGTTGTTTAGCTATTTCGAGTTAAAATTTGATTGGTTCAGCATATTTGAACGCTTCTGCACTTTATCAATACATTCGACTGAGTATTCAAAGAAATCTACACCCAGACAGAATAATCGCGAGGATATGCGGCGATGGAAAAGCGTGGGAAATATTTTCGAATCTGGCTACAGCTATTCTTAGCCAAAAGGCTAATTCTTACCTCAGAGAGGAGGACTAGAACGCGAGGAAGAAAACTGGTACTGGTAGGAGGGTGAACAGGCGCTGGAGACTCTTCTTTCCTAATTGAAGGAAGAGGAGGAGCCTAGGTCTATAAATCAGGTAGGGACTATACCATCAGGTCACGTTACTGAAGTACTGAAGTGCACAGCTGAACCCCACATAACCACAGACCGACCATCTGGGTAGTCGATAGGCGACTTTCCTCTCGGCAAAAAAAAAAGTTTAAAAACGAACATGTTACATGACAGAATTATTATTTGGCACTTTCGTAATATTAATGGGGAATGCGTTTTGGAGTTGTTTGTAAGCAACAACCTGGTTATCGCTAACACTATCCTTGGTCACAAGAATCATCAGAAGTATACCCGAATAGAGCCAGCGAAAAATGAGGATTCTATTATCGATTACATCAGCCTCAATGCCAGTCTTATGCCACAGGCCAGAGATGCAAACTATTTAAATCGTATCTTATACACAGAGAACAAGTGATATGTGTAGCAAATAATCACAAAGATCTGTTCTGAACCCGTTGCTATTTGTTATTTACACTAAGACTTTCAGACTAATATCACAAGTGTACAAAATTACCGTTACACTGTTAACACAACCTTAGTGGCCGGGTTTTTGGGACTTAATCGTTATCTAAAATTATGCCATTCGCCATTAACATGGTTTGTAACAAATTAACTAAACTGCAGCTACGTATGGAACAGTATTTAATCTCCAACAAAAAGGCAACTAAAAACTGAGATCACTACTATAGTTCTTATATAATGTTAACTGGCTGTGTACTTTTTCACAACGGCAGTATTGCGATCTGCTGAAATAGATAAAAAGTACTAAAATGTTTTCATCTTTGTGTTTTGTTGTGCAACGGTTCATTGTACAACTACGGACTTGGATTTTTGATCCACTAAATTGTTTTTAATTTTTTTGCTGTTTAACGTTTCACGAGTGATAAAAGATATGTGAAAAGAAGCATCATGATATATCATTGTGCTAATTAACGTTAAGACATAGGGACGCCAAACATCACAAATTATAGTTCTCCAAAATAAAACTTCACCTGAACAATCTTCTTTCGACAAATATATTCTAGTGGAAACTCAACAAAAACAGTATTTATATTTTCGCCAAATGTAGTCATGTTTGAGGATTATATTGTTCCGCACACACAGCCAAAAATCTTGCTTCGAAGAGCACCTGAGAATTATCAAGCATCTTTCCTGACTAGGAGGACTGGAATAAGGGCCAGATTTCTACAATCGTCATTATTAAAGG
>WYDF02280384.1:0-17178 GCA_009867245.2 Adranes taylori | reverse complement strand
ATCCATTTTGATAAATAATCCATTTTGATATTTATTTTAAATTTTTATTTATTTATCGAAAAAATAACTAGTAAAAAAGTACTAAATAACGTAAATACTGTGGTTTTAATTTATGACTCATAGTACCTAATTAAATAAACATCCATTAATAATTATTTAATAGATAACTATTATTCTAAATTGTTACAATTTCAATAAATAAAACAGAAACTCCATATATTCGCCTACAGGTGCTAACCAAAGAGCAGTATTAGTCAAAAGACGTGAGCGGCATTTCCGGAGGAATGTTCAACATAATCATATTCCTATTGTATTGTTTATAGAAGTAAGTTGCATTCACAGCCTAGAACATATTTTAAAGAGATTTAAAGCAAGAAACCGGGCAAAGCTCGTGACCATCATGGGCGTCAAGAACTAGGAATTTGGAAAGATCAAAATTCAAAAGTTCATTAATATTGAATATATGTGCCACATCCTTTTAATTAAATGTTCAAAATTGCGGAATCGCTAAAGTTGCAAGTTCTTCTACTAAACCAGATACAGGCCTCAGATGAAACAGGGCTGAAAAAGCCTCATCAGTTCAATTTGCAAAAAAGGAATAATTTAACACTGGAAAATATTTCAAAGATAACGATTAATTATAATTAAAAAATTGTTAGGAATAACAATTAACATATCATCAGCTGAGCCGTAGCCATGCCCTTAGACAGTTAATGACTGAGTCAATTTGTTAGTTAGAGGCAATATTATTAATGTCATCTTAATTATGTCATAATAAAATTGACAAAATGCTATTCTGGGTTATATAAAAATTGTATATTAAAATACGTATGGTTTTAAATATTTCCTTAATAGTTGTAATTATTAAAATCATATATGGAGTTATCAATGGCTTAGTGCTTAGAGAATCCGGAATTAGCAGCAAAGGTTATGTTGTTAGAATTATCTACCACGTCCAACTCATAATACATTTTTTCAAACTGAAACGCATATTGCAGATTGCTACAAGTACATAGAAGTTTATTTTATTACTCTTTTATTAATACAAATTTCCGGTATGAAGTCATTAACCATAGTCGGGTATATGAAAAGCGTAGACTCAATGGAAATTTTTTACTTTGCAGTAACTTCTTAATAATTTCAATTATATCCAATATATTGTAACATGAAGATTTGTCACGTTCCTGTTAAGTTTGATTACTTATAAAAGATACAAGATATTCAGGACGCATAGACCTTGTGAGGAGTTGTTAACAGTAAACATGCTGTATACTAGTGGAAGTAGTAATTAACATTTAAAGAATCATTCAAGCTTCTAGTTATGAAGTAAAATACAGCGTGAGTACATTTTAAAAGCATCTTAATTAGTTCCGAATTACAGTATAGAAATAGATTAAGTTCCGACGGAACTAGAGTGTTTCCGACGTGTTTAGCGTTCAAATTATCTGAAGAAATGAATATTTAGGACGTGTGGCTTAAATAAAGTCAGGGGTGGTGAAATAACATTAAGCTAAGTACGCTATGTCAGTGTGTAAGTGACCAAATTAATTTAACTGGTAATTGGTTGATAATAAATGAATGGACGCTGTGTGGTGTTTGTTAGCATAGGTACTAGAAGCACATCTGATTTGATTTACCTCAATTACGATAAAAGGTAATTAACCTGACAGCAGTATATACTTAAGCGGAACACATTGGCTAAATGTATTTTACCAGAAGGGAATAGCGAAAATCCTAGAATGTGTTAATTATGTACAAATTAATCGTGACCAAAAATATGCATATCGGTATGTGGAAGGGGACCAGTAAGCATAAAAACGATGTGCGGTTCTAGTAGCAGGATAGTAATTTTGGCCGTCCGTCGAACGTCGTAATGTCCAACTAAGTAGCGAAATAATAATTCGGAATAAAATTATATTAGATTAATAATTACATAAAAAATAAAGTCATTTCTAATTAAAGTGTCATCATAAATTTATTAAGTATTTTATTATGCATTCGTCTAATGCAGAGCGGTACTTAGTATTAATACTTTTGTGAATAATTCAGATAAATTAACTTGAGTATAATTTTGATGAATAAAGTGAAGTCGAGTATATTTAGCAATAAGTTTGTTGATCAAGGTAAAGCCAAAAGAAGTACAAATAAATAATTAAGATAATGGTGTGTTACTCTAAAATAACAAATAAAGAGTTTATGTACAGCGGCAAAATCTGTAAGTACGAAGTTTAACATTTCTTTGATGTAACTGAACAAATCATGAACTCCACTTTTATTCAAGTGTTGATTTATTTTATTAATAGAAAGCGTTGATTACTTTATTTTACGTATGGGAATGAATGAGCATGTCACTGGAGTGCATGTAAACATTTTTGTCGATCAACATAATTTAATTAAGTTTAATAACTGTTGCATTTCTGCTGCCTGAATTATTAAGGTTTATGACTATCGTTAAGGATTGGCGTTACCAGTAATTACTCAGCCACGAAAGGCTGAATTAAATCTAAACGGCACGTCCAACTTAGCGATAGCCCGGCCTAGTGTTTTATTCTAAATGAAGTGGGCTAACTGGGGGACTTAGATTAGATCTTTCCGCGTCAATTATTCAATTAACAACTTTGCTAGAAGTATCTAAACTAAAGTGCTATCTTATAAAATAACAAAAGAGTTCGGGTATCTATAATTGTGAGAAGGAGATTGCTACGCTAACCCATATAAAACTCCCCAACTCCCCTCTCACCCCTCCCCTCTCCCCTCACAGTCGAAATTAAGCACTAGTTTTTAGTATACTTCCGTCTGTACATTAAATCTGGTTAAAATTGGTCATGTAATTAATTATACAGTAGAATATAAAAGGCAAAAGAGATGTTAAAATTTTTTGTGAATATTGTACGTTTTAGTGTTGAAGTCCACATTTTAAATTGAATGGAACTGTTCCAAAACTCCATTTATTAATTAAAGATTTCTCAATGCCTCCATCCATGAGGGAACTTTGAATGTCTTGACAATTGTTTCGGGGAGACAATTACTCCTTCTTCGGAAGAACTGAATAAATAGCTTAATTAACAGTAGAACAAAAATATCAATGAAGAAAGTAAGTAGTATTTACCTTCAAGCAGTAAGACAAATGTTTAAGTAAGTAGGTGGTAATTTCAAAAATTGTGATGTAAAGGAAATTATAATAATAATTAAACTAAAAATTGAGGCAAGGTGGACACGTGTTTCTGGAATAGGGTTAGCCTTTATCCACTCTATTCCAACTATAGACGCAAGTTATCATTATATTGGACTATAAATCCAACATTCTATCATTGCGCTACAGACGCCTCGACAAGTAATTATTATTATTCTAGATTTCAACGCCAATTGTATGTAAGTATGAATACAATAAGATGATGTATTTGATTTTATTCGCGGATACTGCGTTTGACATAATGCATTGCATCAACTGTGTGTAATGCATTTGACGAAGTAGTAGCTTTACAAATTAAGATGAACCATTAATTTGTTTATCTAATGAAGCAAGGGACTTTAACAATCAAAGTTCGCCTCGTGTAATACTTGCATTGGGGATTTTCTGAGAAGCGTCAGACCATCCTAAAGACCGCCAAAGTTGTTTTTAGGGTGATCTTAATAGAAAAGGGACTTTAACAATCAAAGCTCAACACCTTTTATCGCCTGTAGTTCATCTCCAGTATTAGAGTACGTACTACCACGATATTTCAATGAAGAATGTAACTGGTATTTGCCTTTAAGCAGTAACACATACTGCCAATTTTTAATATTTATAACGTAATATTTATAACCAATTCATACACGGTCACAAGAATATATTTGAAACAAGACATTTCAATAATCAATATGATTTATATCATTTATTAGTAGTAAACTCGTAACAAATAAATCGTTATTAAAATAAAAACACACGTTTAATGTTGTTTGTTATAACTAAAAAATATCACCTATCAACAATTACCACCCAACATTAATATCTCGTACCACCGGAAACTTATAGCGCCATACATTTTGTTCCATTGACATTAGCATCTTTTCTACCGCTGTGTTACATCCCAGCAATGTCACTTCATTATATCCATCGTCTCTTCTAACAACGAAGCGTTGCATACAAGTAGAGTGGGCCCACCAAGGCTCTCATTCTATGCACATTGTAACAGTCTTTTTCTGTTTGTCTATAACTTCTAGTTCTACAGAGTCTTTGATCCGCGTACTTATTCCGAAAAACAACAGTTCGAAATCTTGTGAGGACCTATTCGTCCCAGCAAAACGACGGATACGATTATACATAGAGCTAAGAAACTTGTCTCCCTCCAAATAGATTAAATAAATTAATATTAGATCAAGATCTCTTACAACACAATTTGCAACAGTAAAACGTATGTATAAGCAATTAAATATTATATCATTTAAAATTGTTCACTATTCATTTTAAAATTCAACTAATTTTCAAGTTTATATAAGAAAAATTTTAAAAAATTCCTAGAAAAGACCTATAAATTAATTACTTGTTTAAACGACGATTAGTATAAATTGCTTCCGTATAAATAAATAATATTTACATAATTCATCAACGCTCAACTCAACAACGCATAACAAAATTACTATCTTCCCAATGGTTTGGTCCCTTCTGTATCTCGTTCAGTTAGTAAACGAAAAGGTATTTATTAGAATCTGTGTTTTGCAGCCGATGCGCTCTGCAGGTCGATGCGATATAAAAAATCGGTGCTATATGAATGAAACATGGGTGCGGTATGCCATTGGTCGTTGCGGTAAATCCCATTCGCTTATCGTGTAGAAGTTGTTTCTTGCTTAATAATAATTATCATAATAAAGCCTTCATTTCGATACAAAATTACAATAAAAAAGTTTACAATAAAAAACAAACTTTAAAAAAGTTTACAAAACTAAAAGTTTGTGCTTATTTTCTATTGGAATCATAACGAGAACAATGAACTATGCTTCTGTATATTTTTGGCGCATATCCCTCGAAGCCAATACTTGTCTTGACTATGTGTGCTGCCTGGAAATGTGTGTATGCGGCATACATTCTGTACGAGTCTAATTAAACATTCTCTTGCTACTTCCAAGAAGATACAAAACAATGCTACTGCGTTCGAAGTAGAATCCTTTTACTATTATTTACTTTTCTCGATGTATTATCGGTTTCAAGTTGGAACAAGTTCTTTTCAAATGACGGCATGGTACATCGCGTTCCAAACATATCCCTCTATAAAAAAAAACGTTGTTTTACGAACGACACATTAAAAATTATTGTAGAGCCTAATGTTTTCAAAATATTGGTTAGTCTAATTAGTATACATCAAATTATGATTACTATTTGTTTTTTGATATGTTCACGTCTGCTAATTATAATAATTGAATTTTTTACGTTTCTACGCTGCATATATTATATTTGTGTAACTTAAATCTATCATCATGTAAGTAACGTCGCACGATATTCCTCACCTCGTTATAATCATCGGCCGCTTCTTTGTCAGTAGACCCCTGCTGACCTCGCACCGCCGCTTAGAATTATAGCAAACAACACTTTTAGAGTCCTACCGCTACACTCTAACTACTACATATACAAATAAGATATTAAACAAGGTCCATACTGAGCGGTTATATTAACAAGATCAATTAATGAGATTGTGGTTTTGATTCGTGTTAATAAATTAAAAATTACTTTAAAAACGAATTAGAAACTATGTTTTATATGTAAAATTTTGTAGCATATTATCATAAACATTACAAACAATCTACGAGAGCTGTCTGTTACTCGCTGAGCCTAGGAAAATAATAGACAATTAATTATAAATATATTGTCACACCCCGTAGTGTTAAGGTAGTGACCAGGGATTTTACTCAAAAGAAGCAAAGAGTAAAGCACTAAAGTGGTACTTGGGAAAAATAGGAAATGTAAGATTCATTTAATAATAATTAGGTTTAATTAAACGCTGTGTTAGTTTGATCAATTATAGTTACAAATTAATTAATTGAAGGGTAAAAAGTCTAGTATTAGTTTATTTAACAATAGCTCATTTTAATAACAGATTTTGAATAACGAATGACCCTTTGACTTAATGAATAGAAATACAATTTAAATAAAGTTAAAGTTAATTAATTACATGATGATTTTAAATTATTTAAACTTATACATCTTTTTGATCAGCACTTTCCAAATTATTGAAATAGAAAATATACTCTTACTTCATCACTGAATTTAATAGTTATTATTTTTAAATTGAACTGTACTTAATGACCTCAACTTTCTATTGAGAGCTAATAGGCCTACAGCTGCTTCTTATATACTCTCGTTCAGCAATATCCCCTAGACAAAGGCCCAGTTGTTAATTGACATTGGAGAATGTCCAACTGAACAATGGGGCTATTTCCGTTCGCGTGTTAACCTAATATTTTCTTCAATGTACAGCAAGTCTGTAAAGAGAGTTTAAAGATTTAAGGTTGCCAACAATATTTAAAATTTAGTTTTTCTTTCTAATCTAATACTAATTACGATTTCCATGGGTAGCTGTGCATATTTAATTTATCCCTTATATTTTGCGCTACGTCGCAATATCATGTATTACATGGAGAACGTTCTAGCAGATCATAATCAACAACGTTACGTAAAATCTACGAGAGATGTTTGTTTTTGGAAGAGCCGAGTAAAATAATAAACAATTTATTCATAAAATACATTTAGTTTATACAACAATTTTGTGTTTGTTGTGATTCTTATGGTATAAAGTTCAGTAGAATGTTACTAGAATATCTGACTCTATTTCTTCTGTACTGTTATGTTCACTCTTTTGGATGCTGTCCGAAACATGACAACTCACATTTGATACAATGATGTTAGTTTTTTCTCGGTCCTATTGCATAAATTTGAATAATTAATATTAATTTCTACTTATGTTCTTAAACGTTATATTATTTCTTATAGCCAACACTCAACCTATATTCCGTCATATTCATGAGAATCTGGTCATTATAATTCTTTATTATAATTACCCTATTGTGCATAAATACAATTTGTTACTATTTATATTGAGTGTTGGTTATAAATACAATAAACAAAATAAGTTTCATTAAACTAGTTTTTTTAAATAAGTTTTATTAAGCTAGTTTTATTAAACCAGAATGTTTATTAAACACAATTTATAAAATGTTTTTTTTATAAATTTCATTCGATAAGATATACGAGGATTGTTCGGTAACTAGAGGATTGTAGGCTTAACATAAAAATGGCGCGAATTTGCTGGAATCCTCTTTATTATTCTGTAGAATGATCCTTTAATAGGTTAAATATGACCTTGGCCACAGCATGGTCAACTGATAAAGGATTTTCTGTTGTATGGATGAATTGGATTTGTTCAGTAGAGCGATTTGTTAATTAGTCTGTTTTTGACAGTACGCCAAAGTGAACGTCTTGTATGATTTTGTAAACAATGGAAAAAACTGATTTGAGAACAGTGATAAAGTACTTTCGTTTGAAAAACTTAACACCAACCAAAATCAAGGCAGAGCTGGATTCAACATTATTGGAATCAGCTCCTTCGCTAACAATGGTTAAAAACTGGGTTGCCGAATTTCAGCTTGGTCGTAGGAACACAATGATGAACCCCGTACTGGACGTCCAAACACTGCTACTCAGGCCACCGTATCGTCTTGGATGGCCGTCGAGTAAAAGTGCGTGAGATAGCACACATAGTGGGTATCTCAAATGACAGTGTACACAGAATTTTAATTGAAGAATTGGAAATGAAAAAATATTCGGCGCATTGAGTGCCGCTATTGTTCACACCGGAACAAAAACTGAATCGTTTGAGCTATTTTTAGGACTTTTGGCAATCCGGAAAGGACTTTTTACGTCGTTTCATAACAGTCGGTGAAACCTGGGTCCACCATTACACTCCTGAAACCAAAGAACAGTCCAAACAATGGACACAATGGTTTTCCGCCACCAAGGCAAAAATTGTTTTTTCAACAGGAAAGGTTGTTTTCTATTTACCAGAAGCTAGTAGTTTTTTTCTATTTTTGTAACATAATTTCCTTGTGTAGATGATGGTGATGTTACCGTTATTATCCTGCTAGTTCAAAGTGTGAAATAAATGGTGATAATTCAGAAACATTAGCTTTAACGAGTGTAAGAAACAGCACACTGGCATGCTATGACCAACTAATAGATGTACAATTTCCGAACAGGCCTACCAAGTATTAGTGAATGCTGCCGAAATTGTATTTGTTCAAGGATCAGAAGAGTGTAATGAAAAACGTATAAATATCGATCAAGATTCAAAATTTCAATAAGCTATACTAACTTAACAGACAAGCACTGCCCATGGCTCTGTACTTGAACTTAAAAGCGCAGTAGACCAAGTAAATATTGCGTACCATAACTTAAGGGTTGAATTAAATACAAATCTAGTGCAACTCAGTGGCAACCTTATTTATTAATTCTAATATTCTATCTGCCCTAATAACATACGAGAAAAATATATCATTGTCTAAATAAGACACGCGCTAGTTCAAGCCGATATCGCGACATTCCAATGTAGTTAAAGCGAGTTCAATGTCACAGATGTTGCAGTTAGTATTTCGGGCCTTTGCTCGGCGAACATTCCTACGCGAATCAATAAAATGAACAGTTTTGGGGTCTGCAGTATTCAGCTGCAAGCTAGAAGTTACAATTGCAAACTAGTCAAAAGTTTGCCTTAATATTAGATTATTTTTCATAAATCGTTATCAATAAATGCTGTGGGATGGCGTCCGGCGACGATACATGAATGTAAAACCTTTTAATTATTTTATTTGACTATTTGTGCGAGGGCTGATCGAAAATGATCAACACAGGTAGAATAAATTAAGTATTTATTTGTTTTGAATAACTTTAATTATGCTTGTAATAAATTATTAATCAATATGTAAGATGTTGTCAAACCGTTTAGTAGTTTAAATTAACTGTAAATAATTGCCATCATAACATTAACTGCAAAAGATTTGTAATTAAAATAATGTATCATTAAATCAATTAAGAAATTTATTATATTTTCTTTAATTTATTTCCTGCAGCATAACAATATATTTAAATGCCTCTTTGCTATCTGAGTAAAGTCCCTAGACACTACCCCATGTGGGGTGTGACAATATGGCTTTTCAGATAGTATTAAATTCTGTTCAAGTACCAGAAGAGACCAACGATGGACTTCTAATTAATAATAACGTTTTATAAAATTAAGAAGACACTGAACTCTGAACTAGAATCTGAGCAATGCGCTATAATGTATGAAGATGCACTTAATGATCAAAAAGAACCAACGAGACATAGACAAACTTGCAGTAAAAGCAGCCAAAGATGGGTAAAGATGGAAAGCTGCATACAGATGAAGTCAAAGTCTTGGAGACATGGCGACAATATTTCCAAGAGCTTCGACAATGTGAACAAGAACGAAACAGTGTCAGCAATGAAAATCAGAACCTGGAAGGACTGAATGATGACGGTCCATACATAACAGATAAAGAAATGAGCCTAACTGTTAAGAAGATTAAGCTCGGAAAACCTTCTGGACTTGATGAGATTTCACCAGAAATGGTAAAATTCATGAGGGAAGATGGGGAGCGTTTACTGCTGCCAGTTCTGCATCTGGGATGGTATCTCAAAAAGATCCCAAGGGATTGGGAACGCTCTATCGTAATTCCAATTTTCAAGAAAGGCAACCATAGAGAGTGCGCTAATCACCAAAGTTTTCTCGCGGATTCTGGACATACGTGTTAGAGCACAGGTAGACCACCAGCTAGAGGAGGCACATAGCGGGTTTAGAAGTGGACGCAGCACTCAAGGCCTAATCTTTGCAATGAGGCAAATTAGCGAGAAGGTTCTCAAACATGACGGAGACGCTCATATTTGCTATTTGAACCAGGAAAAGGCCTTCGATAGGGTCGCATGGAGAGAAATATGGCGAGTGTTGCAAATACGCAAAGTGGAGAGCAGTATAGTCAGTGCCACCAAAAGCTTTTATCACAACTGCAGAAAGCAGGTGCGAACTGCTGGAGGAACCTCATCTGAATTTAGTGCGAGTGCCGTTGTGAGGCAGCAAGACATATTTGTTTCTTTACCTCCTCATCATACTCATGGACGAGTTCATTAAGACCTGCAAGGGCAGAGTCAGAGGCTTTACTGTGCGGAACTGGATGCAATATCGTAGATGGCCTTTGCCGACGAATTGGTACTATTTACAAAGAACGCTAGGAACTTGCAATACAACCTAAAAATCTGGGATAAAGAAATGAGTACTAGAAACATGGTGATCAGCACACTGCAGACGAAGTCTATGGTGATCGCTCGACACCCAAATCAACGTCCTATCCAACTAGCAGAACACGTTCTAGAACAGACAGACTCCTTCAAGTACCTTGGAAATACCATTTCCCAGGATGGAATGATCGAGCCAGAACTCAACAATCGAATAGCTACGGCAGAGAGACTGTTTCATGTCCTCGGTCGGGGTTTTATAGGCAAATATGAGATGAGCAACAGGACCAAACTAACTGTGTATAAAACAGTGTAGCTTCCTATCCTGGCATATAGCGCGGAGTCTTCAACGGTGACAAGTAAAGATCAGAGTAGGCTACAAGCAGCTGAGATGAGGTATCTACGGAAAGTGGAGAGGAAGGATAGACAGAACATGGTGAGGAATCTGACTATCCGGAACACCCCGAATGAAAAATTCCTCAGTGTGAGAATAGAAGAAATGTATCTTCGAAGGTTGGGCCACGTAGCACGAATGCCAGAAACCAAATACCCAAGAATGGCCTGGGAGGCCCACTACGAAGGCAAGAAACCGAGGGGAAGACCGAGCCTCAATTGGGAGGATTAGCTCAAGGTTGCGATATACAAGAGAAGAGCAGATTGGGGCCCGCGTCAGGACCCAAACGCAGGACAGGAAGGTCTGACGTGCTATCATCAAAACCTCTATAACATAAAAGTTTAAAGAGGATGACAAAGTAAGTACGTAAGTAAGCTAAACAGTAATATCACAGATACTTGCATATGTGTCTGTTAGCCCTACAATACAGTAATAACCGACATATTTTATATTTATGAGAAAAAGCTATGTTTTGTTCTCTTTTTAGAACATTTACGGAATGTCATTTACCATAAATAGTAGAAACTAGAAATCTTCAGTCTTTCAGGAAGATTCAATCAAACCACTTTGTGAGTGTAAATCGTAAAACTTATTTTCCTCACAACTACATTACAGTAGGTACATTAAATTGTATGAAATAAAATGCTTCTGCCAAATTGTATACAATGACGCTCGTATTATAGATTTTATTTCGATGTGCCATCATGTTTGACAAAAGTATGTTATTATTTACCTCCTCTCAATGTGGATCCGTTTTTAAAATAATCTCATCTCAGAGGGAGAGCGAATATCTCTGTGAAAATGTCTGATGGCTCAATCGTTATATCGATAACACCTTTCTATATTTGTGTTGTCTTTTTGGTATCGAAAATTTACCAGAAATCAGTGCTTATTCACCAGCCGACACGTAATAGTGAATTCTGGAAATTCTGTGTTTACTACGACAGAATAATGTGTTTAGGAAGCTATTGGGAGTTCTACTGACATAAAACAATTTTAAATGTTTAGCCGACCACCTATGACAGTATGAATAACACATGTTGAAAATGGCACTGAATAGAATCGTTTCTCTGACATTTAATTAATCAATTGGTTTTACATTATACTCACCATTGGATCCAGTTTATACATATAACATTATGAACAGTGATTCCCAAATAAACTGACATTTAAGATTTAAGATTAGGATGTGACTGTTATTTAAAAAAAATGGAAAATTTTCAAACTAAGATTTTTCTAAATAATTGTTTTAATGTAGTTTTAACAAAACAATAAATTTAAACATATATTGATTTCTGACCATATGTTGGTATTCTAAAAACGTTGCTATCTCAATGACTTACTGAGGTAGTTAGTGCCTACAACGCTCCACTTAACGGCTGGTTTTAAAATTACACGAGTGAACGAGTGATGCCTGTTAGGCGCATAATGTAGGCCCAAAATTAAGCCAAAATCTGTATGGAAACAATTCGATCTAGTTTTCCAATTGTTGGTTTATTGTAAACTATGGTGTGTTTGTTTCAAAATCAGTCAATAGATTTAAAGAAATGAAAAAGTTAGGGATTTTGTGAGATTAATTAATGAAAATGTGTGATTTTTAACACTTTTATTTAAATTCACGTAATTCTAAACAATAAAATATAACAAACATGTTATATATATATAAAGTAAACAAACTAGTTTTTTAACCCTTTGTCTACTGAGCCATCGGGAACTACCATCTGAACCCATGGTGTTACCTTGTTACCTTATGGAAATCAGTTGATGCAAATGCAGCGATTCCCGGTAGAATCAAACGAATTAGGGACCTCCCCGTATTTGGGATCATACGAATTAGGGACTTCCCCGCTGTTTGAGTAACATCAACGAATAAATACTGTATTCAATACAATTTGAACTTCTGTAAAGTGACTGGCGTTCGTGTGTTTTTGAAAATAGTAAATGTATTTACTGTTTCATTTATTGAGTCAAGTAGATAAATTTTATATAATTTAGTTTGGTTTTGTTAGTTCATAATACATAGTTATATTAGTGACTGAAATTTAAAAAAAATGGATATGCGAAGACCACTGAAGCCTGAAGAATCGGATGCAGTCATAAATGAGACGAGAGATATTGAATACAACAGTGACAGTGAATATGTTTCATCGGATGCTGATGGAGAAATAGACATTGAAGTTTTAACACAGGGCGAGGAAAATAAATTCAGAAATGGACAATTCTAATGATTCCGACTCAGGTGAAATCGTCGACGATGACATGAACATCATTCGCGTATCAAATTTAATTTTTTTATCCAAGAATCAACAAGTATGGCTCCAAAATCCTGTCAACCCTCCACAGGAGCGACAAGGTCAGCATAATATTTTACGAGCAAAATGGGGACCTACATTACACGATATGCCTTCCTAGAAGTTGATAGTATACTTTCTGCGTTTTAATTTATTTTAGAAGACCGTTTGTAGAAATGATTATCAAATGGACGAATGTAGAAGGATATAATGTCTTTGGAAATAAATGGAAACAACTTGATCAAAATGACTTTCGAAAATTTATTGAACTACATTGAACTACTAATACTAATCAAAAAACGAAGAGATATCCCAATTGTGGAGGATCAAACATGCACGAAAAATTTTCAACGACATTATGAGCCGTACTAGGTTTCAAAGTATACTTCGAATGATTAGAGTTGATAATGCAGCTGCAAGAAGGAAAGAAAGATCTAATGACAAACTACAACCGATTCGAGAATGTTTAGAAATGTGAAACGATTATTTACAAGACGGATTTATTCCAGGTTGGAGTATGACCATAGACGAACAATTGGTAACTTTTAGAGGAAATGTCCATTTCGACAATATACATTTTCAAGACCAGGAAGATATGCTATTAAGCTTTGGGCAATTTGTCGCAGCATTACTTCATATGCTTGGAAGTTACAAAATGATGTAGGAAAAATTGGAGAAGAAAGAGAAAAAAATCCAGGCGAAATTATGGTGAAGAGATTGGTAGAGGAGATTGAAAACTCTAGACGAAATTTATCCTGCGATAATGTTTTTACTTCATATTCACTTGCAAATTATTTGCTATGAAAAAACTGAATCTATAATTCTGGATTATAACAAAACTAAATCTGTGGACACCATGGATCTCAAAGGACGAAGGACCCACACGACAAAGGATATACAGCGTAAAAAGGAGGACTGGAAGATTGAAATTGTGACAAAAAGTTACGTAAGAGGAGAAATTTTATTATAGAATTGGGAAAACAGCTGGCACAATATAATGAAAATTGTGAAGAACCGGTACCACGCACCAGCACAGCACATGAATATCCGAAAAACAAGGACGATGCTACATAGCTAAAACGCCTAGCAAAAAAAGATCGAATTAATCAACATGTATGTAATCAACATCTATGCGGAGAACATTCTCTTACATTATTTAAAAATTGAATAAATATATAAAACAAGGGGCGCTAAAGAAGTTGATGTTGGGAGTTAATTTTCTCTGCGCATTCAGGACAAACATGCAATAATGTGTTCCATACCCAATCAACTTTTGCAAAAATTGCAAAAGGTCGTCCTCCTTTCACGTTATTTACAATAGCGCCATCTGTTTCGAGGATGATCCTGCTGGTCTTCGGGGGCAGTACAATAGAGATAACTATAATAAAGCAATCTACTTATGCAATTAAATTTATAATTGTTATAGTAGATCATTATCAAAAATTAGTAAACTACCAATTTGCTGTTTAGTCTATTTCTTAGAGACATAAAGTTTTTATGAATACGAGAGGTATTTAACAATTATGATGGTATTATACTGAGCAGAAATGATTGCGGAATTTTTCAATAAATAAAGACTCAATTACATTTATTTCAAATATAAACGTTGTGATAGACTCTTGCTCGCGACGCTGCTAACGGAGAATCCTAACGACTATCACAGATGCCGCAAACAAATATATCTATTTACTACAGAATATAGCAACCTTCAGAAATAGAATTCTCGGGCGCCAGGTCAGTTTAATATGAGACCGCATGTTGTAATTATTTTTGTCGCTCCACTAGTCCACAGTGGACTTAATGCGAGCACGGATAGCTACGAGTACGTGAGTAGTTCAGATGCTCGTGTTCTTCTGGGCAGCTAAAAAATTCTAACTGGTAATTAATGAAATAGCATTAACGATTTAACAATAGAATGTCTATTGGTTCTCTAGACAATATAAACAAAGAAGGTAATATAAATGTACATTTAAATGCCAATGAATAAATGCCAAACTAAATTAATGATACAACAATGGGGTTAGCAAATAAACAATAGCAATTCTATGAAAAACAAATCATTATTGATAAGCGGTGCATGTAAAACAGTAAAATGAATAAACATAATTACATAGCAATAGCAAAGCGGTGCATGTTAAGCAATACAATTCTGCGATGTTAAAATAGGAAAACAACAACAATGCGGAAAGCATGTGCTACCAGTCAATAATGCAACCGGGAATGCGGGAGTAAATCTAAACACACGATATGAGTAACGGGAAAGGTAGGTACCCTGGAAGTTAATTAGCTATCGTACCACTACGGTTATGCATAGATGCAACGAGGGCTCGAGTGACTAAGATTAATCGCGGTTATGCGTATGATTGATCTTACACACACTAATGGTAAGGGTATATATGAGACACTATAAACTATCATAATACCACGGTTATGCGTAGATGCCACGAGAGATTGAATGACTAAGACCAGTCGCGGTTATGCATACGATTGATTTTATACTCTCTAGTGATGTAGGAGATATGTTGAAGGTGCGTTGGTAGAAGAAACAAAGCTATGTAATTTACATGAGATTAACCGAGCAGTGTATGATATATCAAATCTCTTACCGGGCGTGTTATTTTCTCGGCGACTGTCGCTCTGCTGCACCATATGACCATAGGCCCACGCCGGGTGTTCCGGCCAAATTATATGAAGCAATCATTCTATCGACAACATTTTCACAATCTTTGGTAACATTATAAAAGCTCACCACTCGTGGTTTAGTCTTCTCACCGGTACGTTGATCAATAGCTTTGTTATTATGCATGGACGAAACTAACAAACAGTTTTTAGAATTTTTGAGAACGTATGAAACAGCCATCATATCATTTACTTGCTTCTTATTTATCTACGTTACTTCCAACGGCAGTTCCTTCCTGTTGGCCCGAATTTTTGTTAGCACTGTGAGGCGGTGCTCTTGTAATAGCGTGCTTATAATTTCTTATCCCGTAAATCAATGATCTGTCGTTACATTTTGTCCAGATCGGTATGGGTGCATACACGTCTTCTGTGTGACTGCAAAACTGTAGAATTATTGGTTTTAAAGGTACTTTTCAATTGAGCCTCTGCATAGATCTCGAACTGTGAAGTGTAAAATGTTTTGGCATCTAGCAAGGAGACAATCTTTAAGCCGTATTTATTTGGCTTATTTGGCTTATGTACATTTTAAATATTCATCTCCCACGAAAAATGTAGCATTTCATCAAGGTTAATCAAGGAACAGTGCAAAGTACACTATACTTTGCACTGTTCATTAAACTTTTCCATTATTTACCTTACGCTCTCAAGATTCTTTTTGATTTTAGTTCCTGTTTTGTGGGGGTGATCGAATCGAAAGCATATCAAGAATAATTTCATTCTTCTATAAGTCATGGCCACTGGAAATATTTTACATCCTAGTCTATTGTCGCTATAAAACTAATAAGATATTTTTGTCCTCCATGTTGTCAACCTGTTAGATACAGCAGAACAAGTAATGACACTATCTCCGAAATCTATAGGATATATGGATTAGTGTTTAAAACAACAATATTCATGGTCACGTCACAAAAATAAATCCAAAATTATATTCTCGTATTTCCATGCTTTAGATCTTCCAACGGGAAGATGGGTTACAATGTTCCTTTGTCATGTTCGAACATTGAATGGTGTAGCTTCCTTGTTCCACTTTGTTTTATCTTTTCCATAAAAAATATTTAAACTTGTTTTCTCGCAAAAGATCGATTCTATATCTGAAAGATTTCTAGATTCTTCTACATCTGAAACTGACTCTTGCTCAGTGTATAATTTGTTGTAACTCGGTATTTTCCCAACTCGCCACACGAAGGAATTTAACCCGTTTTAGTGCAAAGTCGCCATGCGCAACTTAATACCTAAGTAAATCAGTGCCAAATAGCCACATTACTCTCATGTACATTATGCCTTCATAATAAGTACGTTAAAATCAAATATATTTTTAGAAAACTTGAGAAAAACTTGAGAAAACTTGAGACCTAAAGAAAACTTGCTGCAAGGCAGTACCTTCTTTGGAGATGCAACTTTTAAAAGTTTAAAGAGCTATATACAATACTTCTATTCATTAAATGCCTAGAGCAAGAACAAATGCTAAAAGCTTGGGAAAATGCAGTCATCATACTAATACACAAAAAAGGAGACATAACGAAGCTAGAAAATTACCGACC